>CAUYQU010016808.1:0-36881 GCA_963574635.1 Cheracebus regulus | reverse complement strand
CAGGGGCAGGTGGGGACAGAGCAGGTGGGGCAGGTGGGGAGAGGGGTAGGTGGGGAGAGGGGCAGGTGGGGCAGGTGGGGCAGGTGGGGACAGGGCAGGTGGGGCAGGTGGGGACAGGGCAGGTGGGGACAGGGGCAGGTGGGGCAGGTGGGGACAGGGGCAGGTGGGGCAGGTGGGGACAGGGGCAGGTGGGGACAGGGGCAGGTGGGGACAGGGCAGCGGGGGCAGGCGGCTGCAGCTGCTGCTGTGTGGAAGAGTGGCTTTCCCCACTGAGTTCCGCCTCTTCTCATCCACAGTGACCTCTGTGCTTAGAGAGGGGAGTGACCTGGGGGAGGTTGCCAACCCTCTCTGTGACTCAGTTTCCCAACCTATCAAATGAGGGCAACAGAAATGTCAGAAAGTGCCTGCAGAGGTTGAGGCTGATTCACCTGCCCACCCATCACAGACACACCCCTCGCAGCAGCCAGGCAGGCCCCTCCCAACACCACTGCCACCAAATGCAGTTTGTAGTTCCAACTGGCTCCACCTGACTGGGACTCCCGGCCCTTGGGGAAGATGTGTTCTTCAGATGGAGTTAATTAAGATTGATTATTAAAAGGAACAATGGTGGGAAGTCCAGGAAAAGCTTGTGCTGCTTCCTTTCGGTAGAACCAACTGGCCTGGTAACCCTTCATGTGATGAAATGGCTCAGACATGTTCAGAATCAGGAAGGACAGAACCAGCGCTCCCCTCGGAAGGACAGAAGGACAGAAGGACAGAGCCAGCACTCCCCTCAGAAGGACAGAAGGACAGAGCCAGTGCTCCCCTGGGAAGGGCAGAAGGACAGAGCCAGCGCTCCCCTGGGAAGGGCGGAGCCAGCGCTCCTCTCAGAAGGTTTGCTGATAAAGGCCCTCCAGCCCCTGCCCAGCTCAACACATGCTCAGGGGGCCAGTGCCAGTGGGACCTGGCCAGGCTGTCAGAACTCACCAGGTTGCTCATGGGCATGTTAGGGTTTGACAGGCATTTGCCATAGCCCCCAGCCTCACCCCACAGCCTGGGAGAGTCCAGCCCTGTGTGTGGGATGCAGCTCTGGTTATTGAAGGTGGCAGCGCCTCAGCCTCCCTCAGGGCTGGGTGCCACTGCTATACCTCCCTTACCTCCATAGGAAGCTGGGCTGCAGCTGATACAAGGGAAGAAGCCCTGTGGCCATCACCCACCACAGCTGGGCTCCCAGCACTCTGCGCCACATGGCTGAAGTGACACTGACCCAGAGGGGGGTCCTGCCTGCTGCACCCGTCCCGGGCTCCAGAGGTCACGGGCTGCCCACATAGCCGAGCTCGTGGCTGCTGGCCATCGCTGTCTGGGCTGGCACTGGTTTCTGCTTTAGTTATGCACCCAATACATATGCATGCATGAAGCCCCTCTGGTCTGCCATATGGCTCCTCTGCCTGCTCCGCCATGACCCAGGGCCTGCCCCGCAGAACCTCAGGGCCTCAGCATAGGCCAGGGCTCAGAGACCTGGGACATCTCTGCATGGGCTACAGTCTCATCCTTCTCATCCTCTTAAGGCCAGAGGGGTTCCAGAAATGACGACTGCAGCCATGAGCAGGCCAGCCTGCTGCTTAGCTGCAGACAAGACACCACCTTGGAAGGAGCCATCCCAGGGGGTTGGCTGGGCTGTGCAGATGTTGGCTGAAACAGCAGAGTGACCTGGAGAACAGAAGCCACTCGGAGGACACAGGTCACCAGACCCTCAAGCCTCTGAGGAGCCCAGCACAAGGGTCCCGGGGTCTGTGCATCTCATAGCAGCTTCAGCAACAGCCCAGCCCAGGGGACAAAGGATGTGGGGACAGAGGAAAGACACAGGAGAGACACTGAGGGCTTGGGACACTGCCAGCAGAAGGCAAGGTCACTGTGGCTGCTGTGGCAGCAGAAGAGACGTCTCCCAGCAGCAGGGGCAACTTCGGCCAGGCCTCAGAAGAACTGGCAGCAGTTCCAGAGGGGCTTCTCGTCCCCTGCAAGTCAGGCTGGTGTTAAAGCTCTGTGGAGCTCAGAGAGGCCTGCAGGGCGGGTCAGCTGCACAAGGCTGCAAGCGCAGCCATGTGTGGCTGGGAGATGCCAAGAGGCCCCATGCTGAGCCCAGGACATGGCACCTGCCCAGCCTCGTGGGGAGAGGGACAGAAGCTCCTGACAGGGAGACCCGACCAGGAAGGGGCCTTAGGCAAGGGCACAGCATGAGCGAAGGCCGCATGGCTGGAAAGGGAAGCACATTCAGTGAACAGTGGGACTGAGCTCAGAGGGAACTCAGAGTCAAGGGCTTGGAGAGTGAGGAACTCAGGGTTTGAGCTGAGGGCACTACCCTGGGCGATTGGCCCAGGAAGCTAAGAGCAGTGTGAGAAATTCCCCCACACCCCCACCCACCTCATGACCTGGCCACCCTGAGGTAGAGGCAAGGAGGGAGGAGTGACAGGTGGCCCCAGAGTGGACCAGGAGAGCGGTGAGGGACAGATCCCTGCCTGACTGTCCAGGAGTATCCAGGAGGGCGAGGCAGGGGTGGGAACCCCCACGCACCGGTCCTGCCAGGGTAGAGTGACAACCAAAGGCAAAAAGCAGCTGACCCAGTAGGAGAGATAAAAGGTGCAGGCAAAGGCCACAGGAACAGGCACTGGACAGGGAGGGATCCAGAGACCAGGGCTAAGGGGGTCAAACAGAGATGGACACAGACAGAGGCAGGAAGGAGACAAAGGGTGTGGGGAGAGGAGAGACAAACGCAGAGAGGTGAGGCAGAAACCAGACCGGCTCAGATGAGCAGACGAGCGGATGGACAGAGAGGTGAGCAACAGAGAGAGAGGGGAGACAGACTGGCTGACCACCAGGGCACCCAGGACTCAGCTCGGGGACAGCAGGAAAAGGGAGCAGCCGGTGGGGCACCCTGACTGCCCCATTGTCACCTTCCACCTTGCAGGGGTCACCCTACATCTGCATGTGCATGTGTGTACATGAGGAATGTGTGCATGTGTGTTTGCATGTGTGTTCTTGTGCATGTGTGCACGAGCATGTGTGCATACACATGCATGAGCGTGTGCATGTGTGTGCATGTGCATGTGTGTATGCATGTGCGTACACGTGCATGAACGTGTGTGTGCATGTGCATCAGCATGTGTGCGTGTGTGTGCATGTGAGTGTGAGCATGCGTTTTTGTGCATGTGTGCATGAGCATGTGTGTGTGCTCTTGTGCATGTGTGTGAGCGAGTGTGCATGTGCGTGCATGTGCATGTGCATGAGCATGCATGTGTGTGAGCGTGTGTGCATGTGCATATGTGCATGTGCACGAGCGTGTGTGCATGAGCATGTGTGTGTGTGCATGTGTGTGAGCGTGCGTGTTCTTGTGCGTGAGCATGTATGCATGTGAGCATGCATGTTGTCCGTGAGCGCATATGCATGCGTGTGCATGTGCATGAGTGTGCGTGAGCATGTGTGCATGAACGTGTGTGTGCATGAGCGTGCACACACATGTGCAGACAGAGGCCCCGGCACCTTGCCCTGCTCCAGGCTCTGTTTAAATGGCTTTGGAATTGTGCTCCCAGAACAGATGGCCTCAGAGATAAAGCTACCGGGTGCCTGGACAGAGAGCGAGGCTGCAGGCAGTTGCCATGGCAGGCTGGACTGGCGGAGATCGCTCATTAGCGGACAGAGAGCAAGGCCCACAAATGTCAAGATGGGCTCATGGGGAGGGGCACCCCCAGCAGAGCCCCAGGAGGGAAAGACCCTGGACTGAATGTCCGGGCCCTGCATTCCCAAGAATGGAGCTTGGTGGAACGGGTAGGCACTGTCCAGAGCTGACTGATGTCCAAGGAGGACGGCCATGCTGGCCTAGCCACGTCAGGAGAAACACCTACCAAGTCTCTGTCCCAAGATGCCCAAGCTGGAGCCTGAGACACACTGACTCTGGGATGGTTGCAGCCATGCCCCACATTGGGCATCAAGAGCCAGTGTGAGGCCAGCACCACACTCTGGGATGACAGGACAGCTTCCTGAGTGAATGAGCCCCCCATCCTCACACACAGCACTCTCAGGGAGGGGTGGGAGCAGACCACAGGGGCTCCAGAGCCTCATCTCAGCTGGAGACCCAGGGCCCAGAGAGGGAAGGGTCAGCTGGAGCCCCGGACGTGGTCTGGGAGACAGATGCTGGAGCCAGCTCCCCACCATTCCAACCAGCATAACCTGAGCACCTCCATGGCCAAACCTGCTGGATGTCCCCACAGCCACTCAAGCCATGGGTCCAGCCCCTGAGGAGGAGAAACGGGGAAGCTCCCATCCATGCCAGCACAAGAAGCTACATCCATGGAGTCCCCTGAGGGCCGAAAGTGTTGTTCCTGACTTGTAGGTGGGCTCAGAAGGGTCGGGGGCCCGCAGCTCCCAGACAAAGCTGAGACTGACGCCCTGGACTGTCTGGCACCAAAGGCTGGATCTGAGCCGAAGAAGGGCCTCACTGGTGCCTTCCTCAAATGAGAGCTCAGGCAGGGACAGGCCCAGGGCCGGAAGGGTTCCCTGCTAGGCTTCCAAGGGAGGCAGAGGACAGGAGGTTCCTGCCCTGAAGCGAGCAGGAAGCATGTGAAGGGAGGCACAGGAGCAAAGCTGGGGCACTCAGGGTGGGGGCAGCTAGGACGGCAGAGGGGGCCCTGGCAGGTGCCTGAAAGACACACTCACCAGGACAACAGAGAACACTGGCCATGGAGCCTTGAAGTTCTTGGCCCTGGTCAGCCTGTGATGGCCCAACTAGTCCATGGGCCAACACCCAGCCAGGCCAGTAGCTCTGCCTGGAGCCCCAGAACCTTCCCTGAGACCCCAGCCTGATACACCCTCCACATAACCCAGCCTTCCCAGGTCAGAGCAGTGTGGGTCCTCCAAACCCAAGAGCCCCGGGGGCCCTTCCACCCCCACCACACACGACAGACCCCACACACATACAGATACACACACAACACACAACATACATACACACCACACACACACAGACACACATATACACATCACATACACAGCACAGACCCCACACACCCCACACATATACATAGACACACCACACACACAGAGACACACATAAACACACCACATACACACCACAGACCCCACACAGACCCCACACATCACAGATACACACATACAACATGCGCACACACACAACACCCAGATATACACACCATGTACACACCACACACACACAGATACACACCACATACACCTACGCACAACAGACCCCACACACACCCCACACATGCATGCACACACACACAACACACACACACACCGCATACAACAGACCCCACATGCCCCACATATGCACATGCACACAACACACACACACACACCATGTACATACCACACACACAGAAACACACACCCCATACACACAACATACCCCACATACAACACACACACATACACTCATGTACACACCACACACGCACACCACATATACATACACACAACATATCCCACAAACACACACACACACCACGCACATAACCACACACACAGACATATACACCATGTACACACTACACACCCATATACACACCACTAACACAAACACAGACCCCACACATGCAAAGACACACAGAACACACATAGACACAACAGACACACCATATACACCACACACACAGACACACCACATACAACAGATCCCACACACACCCCACATACACCATGCACACACAACACACACATACACACCATGTACACACCACACACATACACACCACATACACACACAACAGATTTCACATACACCCCACACACATGCAGACACACAATACACAGACACAACACACACAGACACAAGACATACACACCATATACACACCACACACACACACCACATACAACAGACTCCACACACACCCCCACAGACACACGTGCAACACATACAGACACACATACACACCATGTACATACCTCACACACAGATACACACACCACATACACTTACACACAACAGACCCCAAACACCTCACACATGCACAGACACACACATACACAACACACACAGACACACACCACATACAACAGAGCCCACACATACCCCACACACGCACAGGCACACACACAACACACACAGATACACACAATACACAGACACAGAAATACACACCATGTACACACCAGACACACAGATATACCACATACATATACAAACAACAGACCCACATACACTGTACACATGCACAGAACACACACAACACAGACATACACACCATATGCACACCACACACCCACACACACACCCCACACATGCACACACAACACATACACACCATATACATACCACACACAGACACACAAACCACATATACATACACAACAGACCCCACACACCTACAGACACACATATACACAACACACAAAGACACACAAACATGGCATATACATACCACACACACATACACAGATGCACACACACACACCCCAAACAGAACCCCCCAAACTCCACACACAAACACACACAACACTCACATACACATTATGTACACACTACACACACACACCACATACAACAGACCCTACACACAGACACACACAACACACAGACACACATACATACCATATACACACCACACATACACAGTCATACACATACCACATACACACAACAGACCTCACACACGCACAGACACACACAACACAGACATGCACACAGACATTCCATGTACACACCACATACATAGACACACATTCACACACACCACCCACACACAGAACAGATCCACATACACACAGACACACACATAACACAGACATGCCATATATGCACCTCACACACACATACATACACACACCATACACACAGCAGACCCCACACAGACCCCACCAATGAGCACACACACAACACACACAAACACACAGACATACACACCATGTACTCACCACACACACAGACACACACACCACATATGCACAACAGACCCCACACACACCCCCAACGTACACACAGACACAGAACACACACAGACACTCCATATACACACCACACACACACACCACATACACACAACAGACCACACACACCCCACACACAGACATATACACCATGTACACACCACACACACACACACCACATACACACAACAGACTCCACACAGACCCCAAACACACACACACACACCACATACAACAGGCTACACATACACCACATACACACAACAGACTACACACACACCCAACACAGACACAGGCACACGACACACAGTCATGCTATATGCACAGCACACATACACACACACCACATACACACAACAGACCCCACACACACTCCATACACACTGACAAACACAATCATGCTATATGCACAGCACATACACACACACACATACACACAACAGACCCCACACACACTCACAGACACACAGACACAGCACACAGACACACAGGCATACACACCATATACAAGACACACATAGCACATGCATATACACAGCACATACTTACACACAAACCACATACACACAGACCCCACACACATGCACACACAGCACACACACAGTCACACACACCATATACATACCACACACAGAGACATACACAGACACACACCACAAAGAACAGACCCCCACACATGCACAGACACATTCAACACACAACACACACATACACACACCAGACACACACATACACACCACATACACACAACAGGCCACACACACACCCCACACATGCATACACATACACCATACACACTGACACACATATACACCATGTACACACCACACACAGATATACACATATATATAACACATACACACAACAGACCCTAGACACACAACACACAGATGCATACCATATACACACCACAGACACACAGACACACACCACATACACATACCAGACCCCACACATGCACACAGACATGCATCACACACAGATATACATGCCATATACATATACACAGATACATACACGCACACCACATACACACAACAGATGTCACACCCACCCCACACATGCACAGACACACAGACATACAGCACACACAGACATATATGCCATATATACACCACACACACATACGCAGACACACACATATACTCAACAGACCCCACACACACCGCACACATGCAGAGACACAACACACACAGACATACACACCATATACGCATACACACACATACACTCACACCATACACACAACAGACCCGACACCCCCCACACACAAACACGCCATATACATACCGTATACACATATAACACATATACATACACAGCACATACACACAGCAGACCCCACACATGCACAAACACATGCAACACACACACACCATATACACACTACACAGACTCACACACATACATATACACCACATACACACAACAGATCCCACACACACCCCACATACGCACAAGCACACAGACACACAACACCTAGGCATATAAGCCAATAACACACCATATACACATACACAGACACACACACCACATACACACAACAGACCCCACACACATACCACACACACAGACACAACACACACAGACATACACACCATATACACACCACACAGACACACACATACACATACTACATACACATAACAGACTCCACACAGACCCACAGACACAACATACAGACATATATACCATATACACACCACACACAAACACATACACACAACAGAACACACACACACTCTACACACACACAGACACATAACACAGAGACACACAGAGATACATGCCATATACATACCACACACTCATACACACATACACACTCCACACACACATAGACACAACACACACATACATACCATATACACACCACATACAGACACACACATAAACACACACCACGTACATCAGACCCCACAGACCCACAGACACCACACACACACACCATATACACGACACATACCACACATATACACACATCAGACACATACACACCACACACATACCACATACACACAACAGATCCTACACATACACACCTCACACGCGCACAGACAACACACACAGACATACACACCATATACATACCACATACACAGATGCCACATAAGCACACACCGTGTACATCAAACAGATCCCACAGACACACACACACAACACATATACACACCATATACACTGTATACACACCAGACACACACCACACACATATACATACCACACATACACACAACAGACACACAGACACACACACCATATACACTCCACACACAGACACACAAATACACATATACCTCGTAAACACACCACACACATACATACAACACAGACACACATACATACATACAATATACATATCACACACATATACATAGACACACATACACACTACATAAACACACACCACACATACACACATGCAGAGTGTGTGCAGTGGATATGCAGAGAACTGCCGGGATGACACCTCCTCTGCCAGCCCACACAGGCCATCAGTTCCTTCTTACACGAGGTCCCAAGCCCTGAAGAGCCCCCATTATGACCAGAAACTAAGGCTCAGGCAGTGACTAAACTGAGCAAAGTTCCAGGGAAAGCTAATGGCAGAGCCAGGACGCCCAGGAGGCTCCAAATACCACAGCCCAACGTTTCCTCCTACAGCAAACACAGGAGCAAGGTGTGAGCCCCGAGGAGGTGGACAGGGAGCGAAGCCACGTTCTGAGTGGCCACTGTCCACCACCTGTGCCAGGAGCCACTGGCCCTCCCAGGTGTGGGCTTGCCGGCCCCGGCAAACACTTCAGCTGGATGGGCACCTGTATGCAAATCCCACCAAGGGCACAGGGGAGGGGGCGGGGGGCTGCCAGGCCAGAGCACACAGGGTGCTGGAGAAGGGCAGAGGCAGTGACCTGGGGTAACAGCTATGTGCTTGGTAGGGGACAACAGCCCCCCCACCCCAAGGGATACGCAAGATCATGAGAGGAGGGGTGTGAGCTCCACCCCAAGCCTGGGAGCCTGAGGCACCTGCGCTAAAGAAGGGGCTGTCCAAGCTGAGGAGCAGGGTGCTTGGAGCACGGCCTGCCTGGGCCCGGGCACCTATGAAGCAGGTGTGCTGACCCCTCCTCTCATCCAGCTGCAAAGTCTCCTTGGAAACCCTGCCTTGGTCCCTCTCAGTCTACAGGAAGCCATCCCGCCCAGCAAGCACCCCCTCACACACGTTCCAGTGAATCATCACCATGCTTAGGAAGTCTGAATTCACCTGTTTTATGGGCTCCAAGAAGTGACAGAGCTTTTCTGAGGTCCATGGCAGCATGGCTGGGTCAGGAACAGGGCCTCAGTGGAGCCACGTCACTGGTACCAAGTCCCAGGCCCCAACCTGCATCAGCCAACACAGACTTTAAGACTCAGACCACTAGATGTCCCACAGCCCCACATGAAGTACTGAAGGGCGAGCTTCCAGCAGACCCACAGGACAGGCAGTGTGTGCACACCAGATACGTGGGGCACCAGATAAACACATACACAAGCCCTGAGACCATGCAAAGCCCGTGGGTCGGATTCAAGGCAGCTGAGACCCAGTGGATGCTGAGATGTGCACCTACCCTGCACCCTCACTGCAGCCACAAGCCTGTCTTGAGCTCCCCTCAACCTCCCTGACTGATGAAGACCAGAAACATGTAGACATTCTGCCACGGGTTTCCAAATCACAGAAGATCCCAGACATCCCATTGGCTCCAAGTTAATGAAGCAGCTTGCAAACTCCTGCTTCTCCACCATCTCCCTTTGTGCAAATGTGTTAATCAGCCCATGCTCGCAGAAAGCTGGCCTCTTCTGGTGCCACACAGAAGGCAGATGCAAGTGGAACCCTGCAAGAGGGAGACTGGTCTGTAGTGTGTGCTTTTAGGTTGCAATTGCCACCTCTGTTTCTGACTTCGGTGCCTCCAATCTGGGCCTGGAAGATGAGGAGTGGGAACCTCCTGGCCGCCAAGACCATCCTGAGGATAAAGGAGCCGGGCAGGGGAACGCGGGAGCAGAATGCCAGAGCCAAACGCACACCCACACTTTGTCCTGGGCTTGGAGGGCAGCTGGGCTGGGCTGCGTACCTCTGGAAGGTGCCGACGTTCTCTTCTGAACCCATCCTCTGCCCAGGACAACTTCATCTGGGCATGGCTGATGCAACCACAAGAACCTCAAGGACCTCGTGCTCCTCTGAGCCCCGACAGGAGCCACCCAGGCCTCCCCTACACAGATACTCCTGTGTTTCGACACCCACAACAAAGCCGGTCCTAACTGACCTCCTCCCAGTCCCAGTCACCTTGGGACCTTCGGACAGCCCTGACGCAGCACTTATCACCTTTGACCGTGCAAGAAAGCTCAATGGGTGAGCTATCTCTTCCACTGGGATGTGAGCTCCACAAGAACTCCTGGCACACTGACGTTGCTTCTTATATAACTGAACGACCCAACCAGTCTCCTGAGTTCTCCACAGGGCAGACCAAGTCACATCCTGCTTGGGGCTCTCCACCACCACCCGTGAAGGCCTGATCCCCACTCTTCTTGGGGCCTAGGCCCAGACGTCCATGCTGAGTTTTGCTCATCAAGCACCAGCTTCACAACCCTGTCCTTGCCTCTGTGCACCCAGCCTGGCCTAGTCCCTGTGGCTCCTGTCTGACACTCTCCCCTTCCCATAGCCAGACTCCTAGGTAGGCACCTCTTCTCTGAGAGGTCACACTGATCATCCAGACAGTCCAGCCCTAGGACTTCAGGACGAGTCTGCCTGTCACTGACCACCAGCTCCTTCCCCTGGGTGCCCATGGGGTTGAGAGGAAACCAAACCATTCGCCACAGTAGCCCCTCACCTAGGGAAGCCCTGTTCATTCTCCACAGTCGCCCAGTCCCACAACTTGCCATGCACCAGTTCCCAGCTCCTGCTTTACAGCCCTCATCCCTCCAGTAACTTGTGAGTAAATCTCCAATATCCCTGTCGACAGACCAAAAAGACAACACCCAGACAAGAGCCAAGATTTGAACCCAGGTCTTCTGCCTCCAGAGAGCCGTTTGTGTCCTCTGGGCTTCACAGGCTAAAGGCAGGAACTCACAGACAGTGAGAAATGGCAGTTTCACCCAGCCTGACCCCAGGCTGAGGCAGACAGCAGAGCTGCACAGAGGGGCTGTGTCTGCATGCACGTGTCTGCGCGTGAACGTCCATGTGTGCACGTCTGTGTCTGCGTGTGAGCATGCACGTGTCTGCATGTGAACATCCACGTCTGCGCGTGAACATCCACGTGTGCACCTGTCTGCATGCACGTCTCTGCACATGAACGTCCATGTGTGCACATCTGTGTCTGCATGCACGTCTGCACGTGAACGTTCATGTGTGCACCCGTCTGCATGCATGTGTCTGCGCATGAACGTCCACGTGTGCACGTCTGTGTATACATGCACGTGTCTGTGCGTGAACGTCCACATGTGCACGTCTGTATCTGCATGCACGTGTCTGTGCATAACGTCCACGTGTGCACGTCTGTGTATGCATGCACATGTCTGCACGTGAACGTCCACGTGTGCACGTCTGTGTCTGCATGCACGTGTCTGCGCATGAACATCCACATGTGCACGTCTGTGTTTGCATGCATGTCTGCACGTAATGTCCACGTGTGCATGTCTGTTGCACACGTGTCTGTGCATGAGCGTCCACGTGTACATGTCTGTGTGTACGTCCGCACATGAACATCCACGTGTGCATGTCTGCATGCATCTGCACGTGAACATCCATGTGTGCATGTCTATGTCTGCATACATCTGTGCGTGAGCATCCACATGTGCATGTCTGTGTGTGTGCACGTGTCTGCACATGAATGTCCACATGTGCACGTGTCTGCATATGTGTCTGTGCATGAGCATCCACGTGTGCATGTCTGTGTGCATGTGAATGCCCATTTCTGTCCATGTGTGCATGCACATCTGTGCGTACCTGTGTGCATGCATCTCTGCGCACACACCTGTGTACGTGTGCATGTGCCTGTCTATTGTGCTTGTCTGTGTACAAATGTAAATGCCTGTGTGTGCATGCACATCTGTGAATGCACCGTCACACGCCATTCCTGCCTCTACGAAGGGAACTCGGGCTGAGGAAGGTCTAGGCCATCACCGTGAGAGCGCCCTGTAGACCAGGCCCCATCAGCTGCCATCTAGGGAGCTGAGCCGGGGTAGAGCCCCACACCCCGCTGGTCTCCACCTCCTTCTCAACCCAGGGTCCAGCATGCTGCCCTACAACCTCCTCCTTAGGCCAAGAAGTCTTCCTCAAAGCAGGCTGTCTGCATCCCCGAGACTCCAAGGTCCCAGCAACTTTGGGCCTTTGAAGGTGCTGGCCCCAGCAGGGACACCCTCACTTTGACCATGACTAAGGGGAAAGTCTCAGGTCAAGCGTCCTTC
Source organism: Cheracebus regulus (assembly GCA_963574635.1). Classification (NCBI taxonomy): domain Eukaryota; kingdom Metazoa; phylum Chordata; class Mammalia; order Primates; family Pitheciidae; genus Cheracebus; species Cheracebus regulus. Next base: position 23,531 of record CAUYQU010016808.1, on the reverse strand, counting down.
CTCAGAGGCCTGCCTGGGCCCCCTGGCTGGCTGGAGTTCTGCCCGCCCCCCTGGGGTGTGGTCTCCACGCTGCACCCATGAGCCATGTCTGTGAATGCTTTCTGTGCCTCTTCCAGCACGGCCTGGCCAGTCCCGTCACCGTCTCAACCACAAGCTGCCTGTAGCTATTTTGCCTTCTGCAAATGATGATCCAAAGTGTCTTTATATGTCTGCCTCAAATGGTGGTTTTTCATTTAGCCTGCCATGTGGGGCCATTATACAGGAAATGGCTTCATCAGGAAGTAAGTACCTGCAATGGGAACAGCACACATCAGGGAGAGATCGTCCCGGCCATTAGGCACGGTTCCAGCCACCACCTTCCCCCATCTCATCCTGTTTGTAGAGAAGCCCTCAGAGGAGCTGGGGAGGTTGGAGGCAAGAAGTAGCCCCTTCTTTGGGAAGCCCCACCCCCCACTGAGGAAGCCTGGCACAAAGGGTCAGAGAAGAGGACTTGATGAAGCTGAGTGTCTGCAAGGTGAAGAGTCACCCAAGATCTGAAGCACAGGTCCCCCAGTGGGGTGTGCCTGACACTTTCTACTTTGAGGCGGGAGCTTGTAGTCCATAGCAACTGCGTGGGTGGTCCCATGGTTTCTCACAGAATGTTACCTGGGGCTGTGAGATCTCCAGGCCTGAAGCCTGCTGCTTTATAAAAAGTACTTGTGAACGGTAAGTAAATCTTGGGACCCCACAATCACTAAGCCAAAGCGTGTCAGGCCATCCTGCCTCCCATTTTATTCATGCATAAGATAGCTACAGAGACGTTTTAAAAGGCTACATACCTCCTCATAATTGTCCCACAGATAAATTGTTTATGGGCGTCAAGATCTTTGCCCTAAAACAGTTCTGTTGAATTTCACTCTGGCAACATAAATTGATAGTTTATATTCATAGGTGCAGGTCAAAGGATAAGCGAAGTTCCTCAGAGTCATCCCTCTGCTCTCCTGAGAGTCAGATCTACTGCTCCCTCTGCCCTATCGGTTACATAAAAATGCAGACTCACTGAGTCAGACGAAGGCATAAGTGACTATTTCCCTGCTCCTTCACATGTAAATTGTGTGTCCAGTGAAAGGCTGATCAAAGACCCAAAGGAATGCAACTGTTGTCTCGTATCCACCTCTGACCCGGAAGGCCACACTTTGAGCTGTCCTGCCTTTCCAGACCAAACCAATGTACACCTTGTACATAATGACTGATGTCTTATGTCTCCCTTCAAGGTATAAGACCAGGCTGTGTCTCAACCACCTGGGCACATCTTCTCAGGGTCTCCTGAGGGCTGTGTCACAGTCCATTTGTCACTCATATTTGGCTCAGAATAAATCTCTTCAAATACTTTACAGAGTTTGACTCTTTCCATGGACACCTTGGCATCCCCTCCTCGGGGGAGCCCCTGGGCACAGACACGCACTGCTTAGTGAGGACTCAGGGTGCAGACGCCTTCATGCGCTTGCCATGTGCCACCGTGATGGGCCCACTGAAGGCTACCTACACAGGTGAGGGTGAGGGTCACAGATGGAGCTGCCACTTCGTGCCCACACTGACAGTAGCCATCCCTCCCCTGCCCCGAGAGCCCCCTTCACTTCTGTATAAATGCTCGGCATCTAACCAGCCTCTCTGTTCCACTCACTATCTCCTTCCCCCAGGGTCATCCGCTAAGCCTCTCTGGGAAGCTTCCGGAATGTCCTTCCCCAGGGTCATCCGCTAAGCCACTCTCTGGGAAGCTTCTGGACAAGGCCACAGCCCTTCTTGGAGCTATTCAGGTGACCCTTGCTGAAGCTGGACTTGCACAAGTGCGCGTCATCATCTGTTCAGTGCTAGGCCAAGGTGAGGGATACACGGACCTGCCCTACCCTGGGCTGAGCCCAGGGCCTGCTCGGAGAAAGATACATGTGGACACATGCAATAAAGACATTGGTTAGGACTGCAGACACCCCCCACACATCTGAGGGAGGCTGCGGCGGGTGCGAGCGTCAGAGAGGAGGCTCAGAAAACAGGCCTCCTTTGAGAAGCTGGGGGAGTAGGGAGGGGCAAGGCCGGAAGGCGGGGTCCCTGCACAAAGGGCTCTATCTGCAAAGTCAGCCTTGCACCTGCCCTGCTGTCCCATCCATGCGAGCAAATGCCTGGGGTCTCCCCACCGAGCAGCCCAGGAGCACTCAGGGTCTGCAGCACCCACAGGGCCACCTCCTTCACGGCCAGGCAGAGAAGGTGGTGTGGCTCCAGCCTGGCTCAGAAGCAAGGCCTCGCTGCCACCCCACACTTATTGGGAGAGGCCCAGCCTCTCAGAGGCCTCCCCCTGAAGAACAGCTCCCGGATCCACTGAAGGGTGCCAGGCCCTCACTGGAGCTGGGGGCTCCTGGAGGCCACAGGGCCAGAGGCTGGACCACTACGCTGGTCAGTCTTCTACTTCTGCGCTGGGTAGCCTCACCCTCACTCAGGGCTGAGTCTCCAACCAGCACCCATACCTTCTCTCCTTGGAGCAGGCCCAGGCTGGGGTCTTGGGGGGAAGTTGGCCCATTTCCCCGGGCCTGCCCCGCCCGCGCCATCCCAGGGCCCCTGTCTCTGGGTCTCTCCCCTGGACGGCCCACCCTCCCCTCCTCTGACCTTTGAGGGAAGCAGAGGTGGGCTGGATCTGTGGGAGAAAGGACAGAGCCAGCAGAGAAAGGCAGGGCCTAGGCACTCCCCACGGCAGCTGTCAGGTTCAGGGAGGGAGCTGGGGGAGGGGCAGGAGTGTATTTAGCATCCGCCTGCAGCAGCCTGGCCACTAATTCTCCTAATTGCTTTAAAGTTGTACTAATTGAACTGACTGAAAACAGAGTCTTGAGGGGCTGGGAAGGGTGTTATTCAAGAAAACAACATCCTGTCTCCCAACCCCAAAGCAAGCTGATGTTCCTCAGCTGCCCAGGGCCTCAGCCAGGGTGGCTGTTTGTCTCCTGACCCCAGGCCCAGCCAAGCCCCTTCTCAGATTTAGGGTCAGGACTGGGGCCAAGCTGAAACGAGGGCAGCCAGGACACAGAAGGGGCTGCTGTGGGACAGGAAGGGCTGTCAGTCTCTCTTACACGTGGGATCCACGGGCCTGCTGGTCCACGGACACACTCCACAAACACCAGCCCCACCAGGCCCGGCCAGTGCTGACACTGGGGGTCCTGGGGGTAACGGCAGCTCCCAGAGTGCTTGGTGCATCTGCTGTATCTCAACGTGATTACATCTCAGGAGACCCAAAGAGCAGGCCCGGGCAGGACGTGGAAGGAGACATTTGGGAAGGAGGAACGGGAATGAATGACCCCTTCCTCAGTTCCAGCTAGATACATGGTCATGAGGTTTGTGCGTCCCCATTTAGTGTGCAAGCCTCCAAACCCTCTATTAGCTCCAAGTCTATAATTTCCTTCTCAAGTACTCTCCTCCAACATGCATGCCAATTGTCCCAAAATGCTGGAGGCTTAGTCCCCAGGGTCTCGCAGGGAGGAGCCGCAGGAGAGCCTGTCCACACCACAGGCCGTGCTGCTGCCATGTGACCACCAGGTGTCGCTGTGGGATGCAGGTCGTGTACAGTCCCGTTGGTCTTGCGGGTGCCCCAGCACCTTTGCTGCCCTGACCCCTGCAGGCTGCTGTAGGGCCTCAGGGACCATGACTGACCAGCGTAAGCATGGCAGAGGTCAAGCCCTGAGAGCTTCTAGCATGCGTTCCACAGTGGTCAGAACGCAGTCTCCCGACCCACAGGCCCACGTCGCACCTCAGTCTTCCCTTTCTCTAGAAACAAGTCCCCTGTACAGGAGGCGCCCAGATGTCATCCCCGCTGACGCCTGTCACGACAGTCGCCATCCACTGGCAGGGCTCTAATGCCTGACCCCAAAAGTGAAGGGGCTGGTGGGACAGGCATGGTCCTCCCACTGCAAGTATGTCCAAGCTTATCCCTGGACATTGCTGGATTGCCAGCATGGAGGGAGGCTTCAAAGGAATGTTAGGAGAGGCTCTGCCCAGAGGACATGCTCAGCTAACTTCTCTGTACTGAAGACGCCAAGAGAGGACCCCAGAAGATTACTCAGTCCCTCTCAAGTAGATCAAAATCCAAGGGCTGGGCCCTCTATCCCTGGGCTCCTAGGGACCTAAGGGACAGAGAAGGACCCCCAAATATGCCTCTCCCTCTCACCTCACTTCCATTTAGAAAATCTAGGCTGACCCAAGCAGAAAGTCAAGTCTGAGCTCAGATTCCTGGACACCTGCTTTGTCACTGCACTTTCAATGCCCCCAGTGAATACCCTGACATCCAAAAATACCCCAAAATGGCTGCCTATGATCACATCCAGACATAGTGCATACCACACAGATGCAACACATGTGCACATGTATTCGCACACAAAAGCATATGCACCCACTGCAACTCAACACCTCACAAGCCAGATGTCCAGGTCCATGACTGACCTCAGAAGAGGCGCAGCAGAGCAGGAGAGCCCCAGAAGCACCCCAGGCAGACCGCCCAGCTGAAGACAAAGGCCTCACCTCAGCCCGGCCACCACAGTCTCTCCAGAGCCAGCAGGAACACCCCGCAGACTCAGTCTGAGGCCTCTGTGCACATACACTCACACTCACCACTCACACACATGTTCATGAAAGCACACATTTGCAGCATACGCACACAGAGAGCTATCACTTGAACACATTCATGCACACATATGCATTACATGTACACAACACTCACTGTTACACATATCACATGCTGACAGATGCACATGTGCAATGTGCATGTACACAGATGAACACAGCTATATGCACACATGCATGGGCACATACATACATGGACCACTCACCTGTGCATGCATATGCATACCCATGCACGTATACATGTGTGAACACACCACCCACATGCATATACATGTGTGAATACATACGTACCACTCACACACATGCACACATACACACCATTTATGTGCACATATACACTTGCATATGCACAAAAACCTACATGTACACACATGCATATACCACTTACACACACCACTTACGCACATGTACACGCATGCATATACCACTTACACGTGCACACATTTACACATACATTAGTGTGCATGCATGAGTGTACACGTCACTCACACGTGCACACATTTACACATACATACATTTGTGCACATGTGTACACACTTATGCCATTCACACATAGATGTACATGTACACTCATCTAAACATGCATGCACTCACATGCACATCTCACTCACACATGTCCACTGATGCTGATGTCGCCAAACTGAGTGTTGCAGAACACACAGAGCCTAAGACTCTGGTCCCCAGCCCCGGGGGCCTGTTAGCTCACAGGGGGCAGGATTCACGGTAACTGGATACAGGCTGGAACTTCCTTCCATCCAGAAGATCTCCCAGCTCAGGCTCACCACAGAGCAGGCCCTGCAGAGGGGACGTAGGGAGAGCGGACTCACATCATGGCCCCCACACAGGAGGTGGCCCTGGCTGTGTGAACCAATGAACCAAGGTATGAATTAGGGCAAGCCCTGTCTCAGTGCTCTTCGAGGTAGGTGAGCGAGGAGCTGACACAAACCAGCAAACACGCAGCAGGAGTTGAGTATTCGGACACGCTCCCTCTTAAGAAAAGGAGGGGCTCTCAGGAGCACTGGCTTCAGTTTCATGTAATCCCTGGCCTAGTAGAGAGATGGGTGGGGAGACCTCTGGGCATTCTGAGGGGGGCTGGGATAAAGGCAGGGAAAGAGGGAGGTATGAGGTTTCGTAGCTGGAGAAGAGAGTGGTCAGGAGGGCCCAGCAGGACCCTAGTTCAGGGCCTCAGTCGCCAGGATGCTGGAAGGCCAGGGCTGGCCATGGGCAGCTGCAGAACAGAGCTTCACGAGGGCAGCACATCTGCCAAAGCCCGGGTGGGCTGGAGAGGGGGCCAACCTCCCAGGAGGCAGGCCAGGCAGCCGGGTGGGAGGACAGTTGCAGGGGGATGCCCTAGAAACAGCAGGATTTGGGAAGTGGGAAGGCAGGAGCGAGGAGAGGTAGCTGGATAATGAGCTGATTGGCAGATGAGTAAACAGCAATTGCTTGATGAAAAGTGTTTATGGTGCAATTAGCAGCTGTGCCATAAATAAAAGTTTAACTGTGTTTATTATAAACTTGTTGAGCCATGAGAAACAGCTCTCCGTGAGCAAGCCAGCCTTCAGTGCTCTATTTACTCCATCTTTGGTGATGCATGAGTAAGCATGCTCTCAGTATCCATCACTTCAGATGTCCATCCCTCTCCTGACCCTGTAGGGTCCAGCCCGACAGGGTTCTGTGAGCCCCTCCCGGCTGGTGTGGAGACACGAAATTGTAGAAATAAAAGGCACAAGACACGGAGATCGAGAAGAGACAGTTTGGGCCCAGAGGTCCACTGCCAGCCAAATCGTGGAGACCAGCAGTGGCCCCGAGCGCCGGGACGCTCTCACTTTATCGAGCTGAAAATCTAGGGGCAGGGTGGCTAGGGCGTGGCAGTGACAGGGTCAAGTACATCATGTGTCATTCAGGTGGGGGCTCAGGAATTTCTGGCACCTGAAGTGAGGTAAGGAGCATAATGCATCAGCACTTTTTCCATACTTATCAAGAAAAAACAAAACATTAAGATTTATTTTACTATTACTGATTATCTTTTCTAAGACAAAAGGAACCGGGTGCAGAAGCAGGGCGTAAGAGTGGACATGGAACGTGACCACTGAAGCACAGCACCACACAGAGACAGTTAAGCCCCGGATGTCTGCAGGCCTCCCTGACAGCCACCAGGCCCACCGCAAGAGCTTGGAGAAGTGAGTTTTCTCCAAACTTCTCCAGGAAGGAGACGTCTCAGCCATCTTGGACGTCCCCTTCCCTAGCTGGCTGAACAGCAGGTGCTTTCCCAGCGCTGGCGCTGCCACACAGCCGAGGCGCCCTCCAGCAGCCCTTCTGCGGGCGTGACAGAGGGCTTAGAGCATCTTGCCTCAGGGTCATTCATTTCACAATGTCACCCCAGGTTCACACTTCCGACCTGAGTGGCATTAGTAAAAGAATTAAGATCGCCGGGCGCGGTGGCTCACGCCTGTAATCCCAGCACTTTGGGAGGCCGAGGCAGGCAGATCACGAGGTCAAGAGATCAAGACCATCCTGGCCAACATAGTGAAACCCCGTCTCTACTAAAATACAAAATTTAGCTAGGCGTGGTGGCACGCACCTGTAGTCCCAGCTACTCGGGAGGCTGAGGCAGGAGAATTGCTTGAACCCGAGCGGCAGAGGTTGCGGTGAGCCGAGATTGCGCGACAGAGCGAGACTCTGTCTCAAAAAAAAAAAAAACGGAATTAAGATCACATATGAATAACTAATAACCACTAAGGTCATATTTCTAGTTACTTTCTTCGTTATTTATATGGAAATAGGCTGAGGCTTTCGGCTCCTGCCTCAGCACTTACGGGGTCTTTTCCCCACATGACCCCTCTGTGGGCACCCACGGCCTCTCCCACCCAGACTCTCATCCCCACTGAGGTGTGGCGCAGGCACCTGTCCTCACCTGGGCTTCAGGTTCCTGGAAGTACCACAGCACCTGGAGCCACCAGCCCGATTCCTGCCCCTGCGGCCCTCCCAGCCTTCTCCCTAGCTTTTTCCTACAGAATTCTTCCTGGAGTCCTCAAAGCCCTCCCTCTGCCCAGCCTGCCTCCCCAACTCACTCTCTTCACCCCCTGGAAACGAACTCCCTTTTCAGCTGCCTCCTCATCCTACATCCCATCATCTTTTGTTGTTTAATTTTAAGCATGAAAATGTTCAAACACACATTCGTCAGACAGACAATGATGCACACTTGTCCTGCACCACCCTCCCCAGAGGGGCATTCTCTGAAATTGGTTTGTATCATCTCTCTGCGTATTTTCATGGTGTTTGTATCTACATACACATCCAAGAACAACACATACCATTTTTTTTCAGTTTACACTGATGCCATCATACAGAACAAAACCCTTTACAACTTGCTTTTATAGCTCAACTTTTTTTTAAAAGAGAGTCTCGCTCTGTCACCCAGGCTGGAGTGCAGTGACACAGTCCTAGCTCACTGCAGCCTCGACCTCCTAGATTCAAGCAATCCTCCCGCCTCAGCCTCCCAAGTAACTGGGACTAAATACAGGCACACGCCCTCTGCCCTGCCAGCTTCAGCCTTATTCTCAAGGTTTACTCCAGTTGACCCGACTGGTTTTAATCCCTGTGTAGCATTACCATCAAGGAATAATCAGCTCTGGCTCCCCTCCTTCCTTCAGCTACAACCCTTTGCACCTGCTCCCAGAGCCCCGCGTCCTGGCCTCTCCACCTGCAAAACCTTCCCCGCCCTCCCCGAGGGCTGCCGGCCTCCTCCCGGGACTCTGCAGCAGCTTCCAGCCCTTGAAGAGGAGCTACAGCTGATTATTCATTGGAGGTAATCAATGCTGGGATGAAAATACTGCTCATGCACATGTACACATTTAAAATGTTTTGAATGCTTTTAGAGTTCCTTTTCATCATGGAAGAAATAGAGTAGCGCTGCCAACTTGGAAAACAGAGGGGAGGAAAGCACCTCTCAGGCCTGGGGCCGGCCCCACACGACTGTGTCTCGCCCCCACTGAAGGCAGCTCCGTGGCCTGCAAGCCGTTCACATTTGTCCTGCCTCTCCCACCAGCCAGGGGTTCCTGGGGGGTCTCTGTCTCTCTGGGACACGCAGAGGTGGAGAGGGAGAAAGAGGAGGAGACAAGAGAAGATGGAGCAGAGAGCTCTCTCCAGAACTTGGCTGTGACGGGGCGGAGGCTGAGAGAGCCTTTGGTTTGTTTTTTAACAACAGACTCCTGAGTGTGTCTTAAGTCCAAAGAGCAGGGCTCCGTGAGGGAAAGAGGGAAGAGCTGCAGTGGGCGGGGGTGGGGGGAGGGCCTCCACAGGCAGGAGCGGGCTTGCACTGCCCCCAGCCAAGCCGCAGGCCTCTGGCCTTATGTCCCTTGCCTGGGCCTTCCACCTGCTCCTCCGTTCATCTGGGAAGATGTCCCCTGCCTCCTTTCCCCTTGCTGCAACCCATTCACACCCCCAGAGCCCCTTAATCACTCTCACCTTCTTCCTTCCTCGTCCAGGGTGCTGCCTGCCTGCACCCCTGCTGTGAGCCTGTGAGCTCGGAGACTGCCTCTGCTTCTGAGTACACACAGCCTCTAGTCCCAAGCAGCTACCTAGTCCACAGGCACACCGCCTTTCCCCTCAGTGTGGATTTTCTATTGAGGCCTGCGGTGGGAACAGTCTCAGGTGTGGGAACAGCCACTGCCTTGAAATCCAGCTGGCACCTTGACCCAGCACCTGAGTCACAGGCGGGCCCCAGCCCTGGGTCAGGGGTGGCGAGTTATGGTACCCACCCGGCCTGAGAATGGGTGCAGAAAGGTGAGCTGCCCCTTTAATTTCTTCCCAGGCAAAGCCTCCAGACAACAAAAACAACATTTTAATTTAAATTCTGATTCCACATTCATTCACAGAGCAGCTCTGAGCAGGGGTTTCATTAAAGGCTTTAACAGATTTTATAGGACTTGTCACATCAGGAAAGGTGATGGAGCAAATGCATTTTCTCTGCTTCCAGGATTTCAACAACGGCTGAAGAAACCAACTCACCATGAAAATGCAGGGCAGTCCAGCCTTGTGCAGACAAAGGAGAAATAAGCCTCACTCAGGCAAACAGTGCTGGTGGCCTTTCTTCCTCCCTCCACCACGGAAAGCAAAGGAAGGGCAGGGCCCAGAGTGGACAGAGGCTTCTTCCCTGGGTCAGGGAAACCTGAGGTCTCAGGGCCCAAATCCCAGCGCTGCCTGCAGGAAGGGGCCCAGCACCTCACAGTGGGTAGCCTCTGTCCACAGCTCCCTCAGTCTGGGGCAGGGCAAGCTGTCTGCACTCTGATCTGGCTTCTTTTCCTGAGCCCTAGGACACAGGGGGCAACTGTCTATCCACTTTCCCTCCTCATTAACACGGACACATCAGCAGGGTGACCTGTGCGTCCCAGTTGGCCCAGATTGTGCTAGTTTTAAAACTGAGGGTCCTGGAAACCCCTTCGTTTGGGCAATCCGGGATGGGAGACCACACCTGCTGGGGATTTCCTCGTCAGTCTGTTCCCAAGTGCCTCAACTTAACCCTAATCCTACCCCTAACCCAAATTCAACTCACCACTGGCAGAACCATTCCCTGTCCAGGACTACCTCTGCCTGGCCAGGGTGTTCAAGCCCTTGGTGGTTGAGGCATTCCTGTGGGTCCCCGGCCCTAGCCTGCCTGAAGGCTGAACAGCACTTGCCCTCATCAGTGCCCACCTGGTCTCTGTCCACCATCTGCTCTGCTGTCAAGGACTCCCCAACCTGGCCTTCTGCCAGGTGCCTCAGGAGAAACATCCATGGCTCCCCTGGGCTCCCTACCCCAGTCACAGGGCTGTGGAAGCCACTCCTTCTGAACGCCACACCCCACCCTGCCCATGCCCTGCCTGCTCCCCCAACACCAGAGTTCCTGCAGGACAATGGCCAAGCCGCTCTCACCCGGTGAACTGCACCAGCCCAAACACCTGTTCCCTCTCCACGGGGCCCCACCCACCTGGGTACAGACTTTCTAACAGTCAGAGCAAGTGTTTAGGGAACCATCAAAGCAGGGCAAAACGACTGTTTTAAGAATTTAGCATATTTTTAAGTGTCGTCGACCTCAGGAAAACCTGCAATGTTTTAGACTTTCTTACACTGATTTTATGATTTAATGTTGTTTTTAATGCTTAAAAAAATTTTTTTTTTTTGAGAGCCTCACTCTGTCACCCAGGCTTGCAGTCCAGTGGGGTGATCTCGGCTCACTGCAACCTCCACCTCCCAGGTTCAAGCAATATTCTCGTCTGAGCCTCCCAAGTAGGTGGGACTACAGGCACGTGCCACCACGTGCGGCTAATTTTTGTACTTTTAGTAGAGACAGGGTTTCACCATGTTGGCCAGGCTGGTCTTGAACTCCTGACCTCAGGTGATCCATCCACCTCAGCCTCCCAAAGTGCTAGGATTACAGGCATGAGCCACTGCACCTGGCCAATGCTTAAGAATTTTATGTCGGGCTGGACTCAGTGGCTCACACCTGTAATCCCAGCACCTTGGGAGGCTGAGGCGTACGGATCGCCTGACGTCAGGAGTTCAAGACCAGCCTGGCCAACATAGTGAAACCCTGTCTCTACTAATAATACAAAAATTAGCCGGGTGTGGTGGTGGGCACCTGTAATCCCAGCTACTTGGGAGGCTGAGGCACGAGAATGGTTTGAACCCAGGAGGCGGAGGTTGCAGTGAGCCGAGATTGCACCACTACTCTCCAGCCTGGGTGACAGAGTGAGACTCTGTCTCAGAAAAAAAAAAAAAAAAATTATGTCAAGAAGCATCCTCACTTTTTGGCAGGGGCTGAATGTATGTGCTCAGTTCTGTGCCGCGTGAATAGGTGAACGCAGGGCAGAGCATGTGGTTCGGCACAAATCTCTCTGCTGTCCTTATGAGATGATGAGGCCTCTACCCACCCAGTGGAGGGTGAATTCCCCAAAAGTAGAGACAGGCTGGCCTTCATCTCCGTGAGACTTCCCAGAGGCAGCAGCACCACTTAGCAGAAAGGAGCCTGAGGCCTAGAGACAGCCAGTCCCACATTCGAATCCCAACTCGGTGTGGCTGTGGGCAGGTGACTTAACCTTTCTGAAACCCAGTCTCCTAATCAAGAGGGCAGGGTTGTTGTGAGCATCAAACGAGCTTGTGAAAACACAAGGGACCTGCACACAGTAGGTGCTCGTTAAGAATGACCATGCATGTCTGAACCCTCGTGGCCTTGTTCCAGGATGTGGCAAGAGCAGGGCTTCACCCAAGTGCACCAAATGCATGAACGAATGAATGAATGGCAGCACAGTGCCCGTGCACACCAACAGCCTCCCCGGCCCTCCCCACCCCGCAGACCGTGCCCCGTCTATCTCAGCATCCGAGCATCACCTGACCCCAGAACACCGACATCGAGAGGTCCGCAGAGCTCCTCGGGGACAACCCTGGGTCACCAGGGCAGATCACAGCCTGTCCAGACCAGCTTGTGGTTGGCTCACTCTACCAGGCCCAGACCTGAGCCCTCCGACAACTCCTACACACACTGTGCCCCAGGGGCTGCCCAGGTGCCCTGGGGACCTCTGGAGTGCCCATTCCCCGGGTCAGTGGTGGTTGGTTGAGTAGCAGAGTCACATCTGACAGAGCTCTTCCCACCGTCCTGTGCTGCCCTGTCCAGCATCTGGCCCACCCACTTTCCACTTCTGTGACCTGTAGGGCCACCTGTGGGCTGTCTGAGTCCGGCTGCTGGGTGGGGTTGGCCTGCAGCGAGCCAGCTGGAAGTGGGTGTTTGTTCCCACAGCCCTCCCTGCAGGTGGCTGGGAGGAGAGAGAGCAGTCTGGAGACCCAGGGGGCTGATCTTGAAACTTCAGGGAGCACCGGGGTCCCCCAAGACCCTGTTAAAACCTCATGGGGTGCACCATGGCTGAGTTGTGCATGGCCCAGGGCTGGCTGTGAGGGTCCACTGGGCCATACCCACATGGTCAGTGTGTTTGCTGTGCTCTGATTTAAAAATAAGTAAAGACATAAATACATAAATAACCAAGTATCCAGCCCCTCCCTGAGCTGCTTAGGGGTCGGGTCGGGTCTGCTGAAGCAAGCGGGAGAGGGCCCTTCCCAAAGTGGCTGTGGACCAAGACCCAAGCTCAAGTCCCAGGAACCCAAGAAGCAAACACAGACCAGAGGGCCCTGAGGGTGGACAGTGAGGGGGGGGTCTCTACAGGATAAAAGAGGGGCCAGGACGAGCCTGGGACAGGACAGATGTGACCCTCACCAGGACCCCTAAACCTGGGCTCCGAGTGCAGTTTCAGCCCCCCATTAAGGGCTGCCCAGCCCCTCCTGGCCCACCTGCAAGAGCCTGCAGCCCCGTGAACAACCGTCCACAGCCCAGCAGCTGTCCTCCTCTTACCTCCTGCGCAGCCCAGAGCGCATGCCCAGCTAAACAGAGCAGCACAGTGCCAGTGTGGCCACCACGGCCCGTATCTGCTTCCCAGGGCAATGCTGCAGGGCGGCCACACTGGGCAAGTCCACTCCCAGGGGACACCACACTGGGCGCGTCCACCCCAGAGGACACCCACACTGGGCGCGTCCACCCCCGGGGGGCACCCACACTGGGCGCGTCCAGCCCCGGGGGCCCCCACCCAGGGCGTGTCCCCCCCCGGGCGACACCACCCGGGGCCCGTCCACCCCCGGGGGACACCCCCCTGGGCACGCACCCCCGGGGGGCACCCACACAGGGCGCGTCCACCCCCGGGAGATACCACACTGGGCACGTCCACCCCCGGAGGACACCCACACTGGGTGCGTCCACCCCCAGGGGACACCACACTGGGCGCGTCCACCCCCAGGGGACACCACACTGGGCGCGTCCACCCCAGAGGACACCCACACTGGGCGCGTCCACCCCCAGGGGACACCACACTGGGCACGTCCACTCCAGAGGGGCACCCACACTGGGCGCATCCACCCCTGGGAGACACCACACTGGGCACGTCCACACTGGGCGCATCCACCCCCAGGGGACACCACACTGGGCACGTCCACCCCAGAGGGGCACCCACACTGGGCGCGTCCACCCCCGGGGGCACCCACGCTGGGCGCGTCCACCCCCAAGCAGTCAGTACTCCAGGTCCTCCTGCCACACACGCACACGCCTGGAGCCAGGACTGCCAGTGGCCTTTTCCACTGCCCTCGTGGCCGAACAATGGTCCAGGACAAACCCACCAAATTCCACTTCAACATCCGGCACAGCCTTTGACACAACCTCTTGTTCTTCCCAAGTGACCCCTGCCAGGAGGCCCAGAGACCCCACTGGTAACCCCACAAGAGGGCGTGCCTCTGTTACGCTCACTCTGTTCTCTGTTCTCAGGCCCAGGGGTCAAAACCAACATAAGTTAAATAAAACCTCTGGCATGAGGGTCATAATTCTGTCTTCAAAAAAGTGTGCTTTAACCTTTTCCAGGATTACGGCTTTAAAAAAAAAAAAAAAGCCTCTCCCTTCCTATAAGAAAACAGTTCAAAGGCTCTCGGGACAAGCCCCAGCACCTTCACCCCACCCCCGCGCCCGCTCCTGCTCCCGGGACGTGCAAGCCTGTGGTCCGCAGGCTTCTGCCTGTGGTTTCATCTGTTTGGAGCGGCTCCTTCCACACACACTGCATGGGTCTCCTGGGGCTGCCATACGAAAGGACCACAGACTGGCTGGCCTGAGCAACAGAAATTCACGCTCTCTAGTTCTGGAGGCTGGTGTTGGCAGGGCTGCACTCTGTCCAAAGACTCCTCCAGCTTCTGGCAGTTGCTGGCAACCCCGATGCTCCCTGGCTCACAGACGCATCCCTCCAGCCTCCACCACCTCTGTCTTCACACAGCACTCTCCCCTGCATCTTCTGTGTCCATGTCCAAATGTCTCTCTTCTTATAAGGCCACCCTGGTCCACCATGGCCCCAAATTGACTAATTAAATCTGCAAAGACTCTACTTTCAAAGTCACACTCACAGATGCTGGAGGTTGAGACTCCAACATCTCTTTTAGGAGACACAACTCAACTCCCAACAACTAATGAGTGAAGCAGCCTGTTGAGAGTCAGAGCCCAGTTCCAAGGAAGCCCTAAACCACCACCGACAATCCACACAGAACAGGCCAATACCCACAAAGCAGTCCTCTACTTCATTCCTCTGGACAAAACTCCTTTGCAGTTCAATGAGCAAGCACAGTTTGCATTACTAACCATTTTCTGCAATGGTCCCACCCAAGGGGTCTGGCCTCTCAGCTAGGGCTGAGCAGCCTCCACCCTCTCCAACCTTTGGCCTCCAAGTGTCCCCAAGTCCCTGGGATGCTCCCCATCCCCAGCTTGGCTGGGCCCCACCGGCCTGGATCTTCCCACATGTGTGGTGATGGAGGAGGCTCAGAGGGGTCTGTGGGATGGAACTTAAGAGGCCTCAAGTGTCTCAAACTAATCTGGGCCCCAAGGAAGCCGCCTGAGGCCTCAGCTGCTTCCCAGTGGAGCAGGCGGAGCATGGAGCTCTGATCGCAGCACCCGTGGTCATGCTGGGTGTCTCAAACAGGAGAGGAGCCGGTGGAGAGGTGTCTGGGCAGGTGCCTGGAGCCAGGAGGGACAGTAGATGAGGGAGGTGTGACACACCAGGCAGGAGCCCAGGGGTGGCCAGACAGGCCAGGACCATGCAGGGGCCAACGCAGCACAAAGGCCTCCAGGAGTGGACTTTGGGGACAGCCAGAGGGGCTTTGAGGACCTAACATTTCTATGTGATCTGACTGGAGGTGTCATCCCTGGAGTGTGGGCACAAGACCAGCCTGGGCAACATGATGAGACCTCGTCTCTACTAAAAATTAAAAATTAGCCAGGTGTAGTGGCACACACTTCTGGTCCCAGCTACTTAGAAGGCTGAGACGGGAAGATCACTTTGCCGGGAGGTTGAGGCTGCTGTGAGCCTGATGTGACCCACTGCACTCCTGCTTGGGCAACAGAGCAAGACTCTGTGTCCAAAAAGAAAAGAATGTCCATTTTACAGAACTCTTTGAGAAAATTGAAGAAGAGGAACTGTCTCCCAACTCGTTTGCTGAGGCCAGCTCTACTCTGATACCATAAGCACCACAAGAAAAAAAGGTACAGACCAATATCCCTCATGAACATAGATGAAAAATTATTAACAAAATTTTAATAAATCAAATCCAACAATATATAAAAAGAATACTATAACATCACCAAGCAGGGTTTATTCTAGAATGCAAGGATAGTTTAACAAAATCAATGTGATTCATTATATTAACAGACTAAAAAAGGAAAACTCATGGTTATCATAATCGATGCAGTAAAGGCATTTGACAAAATCTAATACTCACTCCTCATAAAGACTCTCAGCAAACTAGAAATAGGAAGAATGCCTCAGCCAGATATTAAAAACCCAAGTTAGATCATAATTCATACATCATGGCAACAGGTGGATGCCGCCCCTCAGAGCAAGACTGAGGTGAGGATGCTCGCTTCTACTCCACGTTGTACTGGACACTCTAACCAAACCAATAAGGCAAGAAAAAATAAAAGGTGTCCAGATTAGAAAGGAAAATTGCCTAATTCACGACATGGTCTTCTGTGTAGAAAGGTGGGTACAAGCTACAAAAAAAGGTACTAGAACTAATAAGCCACTTCAGCAAAGTTCCAGGATACAAAATTAATACACAAAAATCTATGAGATTTCTATATCCAAGAAAAAAATAATCAAATGAAAGTTTTTAAAAATAACAATATTAGGCTGGGCGCCGTGGCTCACGCCTGTAATCCCAGCACTTCGGGAGGCTGAGGCAGGTGGATCACGAGGTCAGGAGTTCAAGACCAGCCTGACCAACATGGTAAAACATTGTCTCTACCAATAATACAAAAAAAGTTAGCGGGACATGGTGGCACACACCTATAATCCCAGCTACTCTGGAGGCTAAGGCACGAGAATCACTTGAACCTGGCGGGTAGAGGTTGCAGTGAGATGAGATTGCACTACGATACTCTAGCCTGGGTGATGAAGTGAGACGTTGCCAAAAAAAAAACAAGGAAAAAGGAGAGAAGGCTGAGCGCAGTGGCTCACACCTGTAATCCCAACACTTTGGGAGGCTGAGGCAGTGGATCACCTGAGGTCGGGAGTTCAAGACCAGCCTGACCAACATGGAGAAACTCTGTCTCTACTAAAAGTACAGAATTAACCGGGTGTGGTGGCACAGGCCTGTAGTCCCAGCTACTTGGGAAGCTGAGGCAGGAGAATCACTTGAACCCAGGAGGCAGAGCTTGCAGTGAGCCGAGATCACACCACTGCACTCCAGCCTGGTGACAGAGCAAGACTCCATCTTAAAAAAATAAAAAAAGAAAAGTCATTTTTTAAAAAAAGTGTGGTATTTGCATCAAGACAGACAGATCAATAGAACAAATTAGAGAGACCAGAAATAGACCCACAGATATGAGCAACTGATTTTCAACAAAGGTGCAAAGGCAATTCAACAGACAAAGGCTAGTTTTGTTTTCAATAAACGATGGCAAAACAGTTGGGTATCCATATGCAAAAAAATAAACTTTGATCCATACCTTGTACTATCTAAAAATATTAAGTCAATATGGATCATAAATTTAAATGTAAAACCTAAAATTCTAAAACTTCCATAAGAGGACATAGGCAAAAACCTTTGCAAACTAGATCAGGCAAAGCATCATTAGATAGGTTATCAAAAACCTAATCCATCAAATAAATAAGTGGTTTCATCAAAATTAAGAACTTCTGCTCTTCAAAAGATACTGCTAAGAAAATGAAAAGACAAGCCCAAGGCTTTAAGAAAATTTTTGCAAATCGCATATTTAATAAAGGAGTTGTATCCAGAATGTATCAGGAACTCTCAAAACTCAGCAGGGTTAATGGAAAAAACCAGACTCTGTAAAATCCTTTAAAGAGGTTTATTCTGAGTCACTATGAGTGACCATGGCCTGAAGAATGCACTTTCCAGAGGTCCTGAGCAAGTGCTCATGGCAGTCGGAGCACACTTTGTTTTCATACACTTCAGAGAGGCAGGAGTCACAGGGAAAGACACAAATCGACACATGGAAGGTAAACACTGGTTTGGCCCAAAAAGGCGAGATATCTTGAAGCAGGGGCATACAGGTTATAGATGGATTCAGAGATTCTTTGATTTGCAATTGGTTAAATGAGTCAAGTTTTATCTAAAAATCTGGAGTCAGCAGAAAGGAACGTTTTGAGTTAAGACAAGCCTATTAATCCGTGGGGGGGTGTGACTTACCCTTGTCTGGCACAGTCTTAGGTCCTGTTTATAATTTGATATCTGTCACAGAGCTGGTTTTGCTGGTCTTATGAATTCTATTTTAACATTAATGCTTGAGGTGTATGATGAGATGTGTCTCTTCCCATTACGGCCCACAATTCGGTTTCTAAGGTTTTCTGGGGTCCCCTTGGCCAAGAAGGATTTGTTCAGTTGGTAGCGGGCTTAGGATTTTATTTTTAGTTTAATAATGGACAGGCCGGGTGCAGTGGCTCACACCTGTAATCCCGACACTTTGAGAGGCTGCGGTAGGAGGATCACTTGAGCCCAGGAGGTCAAGACTACAGTGAACAATGACTACACCACTGCGCTCTAGCCTGGGCCACAGGAGACCCTGACGCTAAAAACAGAAAAATAAAGGAAGTAAAATGTTTAAAGTAAAATAGGCCGGGCACGGGTGGCTCACACCTGTAATCCCAGCACTTTGGGAGGCCAAAGCAAGCGGATCACCTGAGGTCAGGAGTTCAATACCAGCCTGGCCCACATGTGAATCCCCATCTCCGCTAAAAACATCAGAATGAGCCGGGCGTGGCGGCGCCTGCGGGCCCAGCTGTGCGGGAGGCTTGAGGCAGGAAAACCGCTTGAACTCGGGAGGCAGAGGTTGAGGTGAGTCCAGATCTCGCTGCACTCAGCCCGGGCGGCAGAGTGCGACTCTGCCTCATAAAACAAAAAAGAAAAAGAAAGAGTAAACTAAAGCCAAGCAGCCACTTGCGGTCTTGGGGGTCACACCCGCACCCAGCTTCCCTGAACGCCCGGCGCCTTTCTAATCTGCGGGACTTCGGGAGGTCGCCTGAACCAACCAATCAGAGCTCAATTGTATCAACCAATCAGAGCGCAACAGCACCAACCAATCAGAGCTCAACGGCGCCAACCAATCAGAGCTCAACAGCGCCAACCAATCAGAACTAAGTTTCAGTTTTTCCTCAACAGACCAGACTAGGAGCGCCGGAAACGGGTCTCTTTTGCTGTAAAACCTGAGCCTTCCTGTCGCGCTCCAGAAAGCACCTTCATTTTACACCGGAGGCTGCATCTTCCCGGTTTGCGAACGCTTCACTGAAATAAAATCTCTTTCCTCCAAAAGGAATGAACTATTGATATGTGAATTATCGGTTTCCCTTCCTGCTGAGTGAAAAGAGCCAAAGAAAGAGTACCCGTGATCCAATTTCATTTATATAAAAATCAGTGTTTGGAGGTGGGGGAGACATGGCAAAGACACGGGAAATGTTGGATGTCCAGCGCCTGGACTGTGGTGGTGGTTTCACGAACGTACACGCAAGTGTCCACCTAAAATACACGCAGCTAATTATACGTCAATTAGAGCTCCAGACAGTTGTTGGGGAAAAAAAGATTTACGTCGTGGAAAGTGGATGGTCCCGGGGGCTCCCCACTACCTTCCTGCTCCGCAGAACCTGTTTCCCAGGAACTTGACCAGAGCAAGGAGCAAGCCCATGTGAGGCCGAATGCTACAGGAGTCAGGACTCCAATAAGGTGAAGTGGAGGCTCGGAGAGGAGCGGCCAGACACGGGCGGAGTCAAACACAAACCCAGGCCAGGAGCTGTCTGAGCTGCAGTCCCATGGCTGCCCCTGCCCGCCTCTGCTGTGTAAGGAGACTGTTGGTCATTTCACCCCAAAATGCACCCTGTGGGGTGAGAGGGGATCTGCCCTGAAGCCAGGTGTGGGGTCCTTGAAGGCAGCCCAACCCTGCCCTGTGGCCGCATTGACAGGACCCTCAAGGCCCACCATGGAACCACCGGAGCCTGTCCAGGGGCTGCCAGAACAAGCCACCTCCAGCACTGTCCAGCAACAGGAGAGGGGCCTGCCACAGACCAACCACCAAGGCCAGGTGGTGGGAACCACAAGAAGTGGCCAGAGTTTGGCTGGGAAGGGTCTCTTCCCAGATGAGGTAAGGGTGTGGCTCTGGGCAAGCAAATCATAGGGGGCTGCCAGCCCCTCTCCTCATGCCCCCTGCCCTCTCCAGCCACCTTCCCTGGGCTCAAGGCTCTGGCCATGCTCACAGTGAATGGTAGAGATGAACACAGCATTCATTCAGCTCATCCTACAGAGAGCTTATCAATTCTCACTATGCCCTGAGGAGCTGGGACTGTCATCACCCTCTTTCCTTTACAATGACCCAGCCTCTATCCCAGCTCCTCACCCAGGAAAAAGAAAAGCAAAATTACCCAGCCTCAGATATTTCTTCATAGCAATACAAAACTAAGACAGTGTTGGTGCCCAATCCAGACTAAGCATGTCAGAGCCTGGGCATGGGGGAGAAGCCAGCTCCAGTGAGCTCCTGAAGCAGCCTGGGGATTCCACCGAACATCCAGGGTAGTCCAGACAAAAACGCTCTTTATACCATTAGCACACAGAGTTATTTTTCTTGTTGTTGTGTAAACTCAGTGGCAAGAACAGCACACGAGTTTTAACAGAAGTTTTACTTTTCACCATTAAGAATAGTTACCTACTATTGAAATCCATGTACACACATTTACCCTGAGTTTAATTTGCTATGTAAAATTGACTTGGTTCTTTTACACATTGCTGGCAAGCTGAGGTTGGGGCCACCACAAAACAAGTCTCTAGCATGACAAAGATCACAGGTGTGCGTTTGGGTTTCTCAGCAGCAGAATGGAGGTCCTCGTGGGCAGGAGCTGGCTCGGCCCTTGTCTTACTGTTTCCTGTTGCTGATAACAAACTGGGGGATTTAAAAGAAACAAAATGTGTGTCTGAAACTGGGTAATTTAAAGCAACAAAATGTCTTTCTTACAGTTCTAGGGGCTGGGAAGTCCAAGGTCAATGGGCCACATCTGGTGAGGCTTTCTTGCTGGTGGGAATCCCCTGCAAGTTCCCAGGGCAGTGCAGGGCAGCATGTGGTGAGGGGCTGAGCATGCTGGCTCAAGTCTCTCTCTCCTTATAAAGCCGCCAACCCCACTCCTATGATAACCCATTAATCCATAAATTAATCCATTCATGAGGGCAGAGCTCTTGTGACCCAATCACCTCTTAAAGCCCCCCCCTCAATACTGCCACATTGGGGATTAGTTTCAACTTGAGTTTTGGAGGGGACAGATACTCAAACCACATAGAGACAGTGCCTGCCTGTTCCCATGCCCACTTGCAAATGAGTGCCAAGCAAGCCACGGCGGCCCTGTCACCAAGCCCGACGCTCCAGCACTGGGGCCCCCCTGGTGCACCCAGCCTATTCAGGAAGGGGCAGAGGGTCGTGGGCAGGGTTACAGGAAAGCACGCCAGCCCCTACCCCTACCCTACGGACTGCTCCCTTTTCCTCTGCAGCAGTTCTGGGAACTGGCCACTGGGGGGCAGGGCTGGTCTGCATCACACAGAACCTGGCTCAGCCGGGAACCGGAGGAAGGGCCCTGTTCCTCCCCGAGCCGAAGCCGAGGGAAAACGGTGACCTCTATGTGGCTCAGCAGAGCAGTGCAGGAGGCCTCCCAGAACATAGGGCTTCAAAGTGCTCACCCTCCACGGCAGAGCCAGCGCTGGCCTGCTGCCCTGCCAATGTTTTGCCCAGGCTAAGAATCAATCTCTCTCTCTCTCCACCCCACCTCCAGTTCTCCCGGCCTTTGACCTGCAGCTCGCTGCCTACCCCTCACCAGCCTCCTGTCCTGCTCACGCCTGACTTGAGGTCAATGTTCCCTCCAAGCACCCACCTGAGCTGCCCTGGTCCAAGGCTGAAACCCCAGGCCAGGTCCAGAGCAGCATGGGGGACCTCAGACGGGGCCCCTCCGCACTGCACACTGGCCGACAGGTGCAAGCTGCAGCCAGGCCCTCAGCCTTCGTTGTTTCACCCCAAACCTCTTCAAACACCGAGGCAGAAAAATTATGATCCCTATTTTGACAAGTGAGGAAATAGGGGCTCAGAGAGGTTGAGTAACTCACCCTGGGCCACACAGCAAGAAAAAAGCCAATCCCAGACCTCCTGGCCTTCACCTGGTCTGCTCCCTCAGAAGACTGTCCAGGCCACAATGGCCTCCCTGACCGGCCCAGGTCTGGAGCACAGGTCCACAGGTTCTTTACCCAGGTTCACTGCAACAGGCCCCTGGCCACATGCCATGAGCACAGCTTGTGCAGTGGTGCCGTCTCTGGCCCAGTCACAGGCAGCACCCCAGGGGCCCTGTGTGCCATTGGGGTACACTCAAGTGGGCGGGCAAGAGGGTCCTAGAGCTCTCCCTCAGCCTCCTTTGTCCTGAGTGAGTAGGGCCGCACTCGCCTCCCCCTAAGCAGCCAGACGTGGATGGACTCTCTGCAGGTGACAAGCAGCAGGTACGAGGTCTCCCTGGTGAGAGTGTGGGCTCCTCATACTCGACACTACGAGAGCCCCTGGAGAGGACGCCACAGGTTCTGGGAAGCTCCATATGGAAGCGGAGTGCCCCGTTGCTCTAGGTGAGCAAGCACACTCCAGGGAAACTCATCAGTCTCCTGTTCTCATCTGCTAAATGGGATGATGGTGGTACTGCCCCTGGGTCATTGTGGGGACAAAATGAAACACAGATGTGTTTTTAACTGTCAGCCCTGGGCACAGAGGAGGCACTCAGAACCAGAGATAGAGCAGAAGAAGGCTGAGCTCCCGGGATTCGGCAAAGGGGAGACGGAAGGAGGTGAGGCCAGATGAGCCCAGCCATGCTGGAGGAATCCGGCCGTCTTCTGGCCGAGCCCAGGCCCAGCCCCTCCCACATCGGGGTGGCCCATGCCCAGCACAGCTTCTCCTGGAGGGAGCGCCCTTGTGTACCCCCCCAGGTAGACCCTACCGATAAGCAGTTTGTCCAGGACCAGGAGATTTTCTGGGATGTGGGACATTCACCACTAAAACCTGGACAGTCCCAGGCAAACCCAGACTGTGGGTCACCCTTCCTACAGAGGGGACGTAGGAGGTCACAAGGTCACTAGGCTGAGGCTCCTGAGAGGGCACAGCCAAGATGGACACCAAGTCCTGTGCTCACAGTGTCCTCACCCGGCTGCCACGGCTTCTGGAGCAAGACCATGACTTGCCATACATGTGAGTGGTGGGATCTGCCCCGGGCTGTGACTCCCCCACCCAGGCTGGGCAGGGACACTCAGTCTCCCCTAGCAGAGGGTGGCTCCTCAGGCTTCAGGGAGAGGCTTGGGAAAGACGAACCCCAGGGTTCAGTGCAGGGTCCAGCCCTGCAGGGCCTAGTGGGTGTTCTTTTGTGTGCGGAGATGACAGATTGCAGGAAAGAAAGAAACAGGACACAGAGATAAGAGAAGAACTCAGCTGGGCTCAGGGGACCACTGCTACCAAAGGGCAGAGTCCAGCAGTGGCCCGAGTGCCTGGATATTTATCGTATACAAGGCAGGGGGCAGGGGCAGGAGAGTGACTCATCTGACATGATTGGTAGGAGTCAAGCAAATCACGTTCTTACAGTACGGGGGGCCATGTGGGTGCATTACAGAGGGCCCCTCCCTCTCAGGTAGCCGCTGCAAGGAGGGGAGGCACATACGTCAGTATCTTTCGATGCACTTATCAGAGAGATCAAAGGCTTTCAGGGTTCCTCTATTCTTACTTCTCACAGCTTCTAAGAATTTACAAGGGAGCATCAGGTGGGAAAGGAACGTGA
>CAUYQU010016806.1:0-92319 GCA_963574635.1 Cheracebus regulus | reverse complement strand
GAAACATATGAAAAAAATGCTCATGATCACTGTCATTAAAGAAATGCAAATCAAAACCACATTGAGATACCACCTCATGCCAGTTAGAATGGTGATCATTAAAAAATCTGGAGACAACAGATGCTGGAGAGGATGTGGAGAAATAGGAACACTTTTACATTGTTGGTGGGAGTATAAATTAGTTCAACCATTGTGGAAGACAGTGTGGCAATTCCTTAAGGACCTAGAAATAGAATTCCATTTGACCCAGCAATCCCATTACTGTGTATATATCCAAAGGATTATAAATCATTCTATTATAAAGACACATGGACACGTATGTTCATAGCAGCACTGTTTACAATAGCAAAGACCTGAAAGCAACCCAAATGCCCATTGACAATAGACTTCATAAGGAAAATGTGGCACATATACACCATGGAATACTATGCAGCCATAAAAAATGATGAGTTCGTGTCCTTTGTAGTTACATGGATGAATCTGCAAACCATCATTTTCAGCAAACTGACACAAGAACAGAAAATCAAACACCGCATGTTCTCACTCATAGGTGGGTGTTGAACAATGAGAACACAGGGACACAGGGAGAGGAGCATTACACACTGGGATCTGTTGTGGGGGGCCAAGGGAGGGACAGTGGGGTGGGTAGGGAGGTCGGGGAGGGATAATATGAGAAATGCCAGATGTAGGTGATGGGGGGATGGAGGCAGCAAACCACATTGCCATGTATGTACCTATGCAACAATCCTGCATGATCTGCACATGTACCCCAGAACCTAAATACAATAAAAGAAAAAAAAAGTTATCAATTAAAAAATTGTTATTGCTATAATTTAAGGTGGCATTGGCCAATTATAAATTTCTCAGATATTAGTTCTCACTTCTTAGAACATGTAAGACTTGGTTTCTGTTTGGAATATGCAACTTAATTTCTCTTTTATTATGTTCTATGATATCTGACTTCCAAAACAACTCAGAAAATAACAGCTTTAGAGCAATTTTGGGAGCTACAAAACTGAATAAGTGGTGTTCCCTGTGCTCCCTATTTTCAAGGAGCTGACAATATAGTCAATAAGTGGTTCTCAAACTTATGGGACACCAAAATAACACTGGGATGCAGCTCCAATTCAGAATCCACACAAGCTTGAGCAAGTCTGGATTGTAATGTCTCACTGTAAATTCTGATATACAGAATCCCTATAATAGATTTAAGCTTAGTTCTAAAAATAATTATAACCAAATAAAAATAACATATAATAAAAGCTGTAATATTAGTGTTAGAGAAAAACAAAACCAAGATATTTGTTGCAATGGCCATATAGCATCTGACAATTAGTGTACCAAATTGTTATATGTGCTCACATCTATTGAAAACTCTAAATCATCATAATAAGTTATATTACAATAGGGGTCTATTTAAAGTAAACCTAATTATTCCCAATGATAAAATCAGTTCATAGGAAATAAGCTTCTCAAAGATTATTTACTCTTTTAATTTAGCAGAGTACCATTGAATATCCTTACAAAACTATGTTGTTAATGAAAGCTAACATTTATTGATCACTATGTACCAGACATAGAGCTAAACAGCTTGTATGATTGTTACTTTATGCTTCACAGTAGTCTTGAGACAGGTGCATTTTTATTTTAAGTTTACAGAGGAGGAATTGAGGTTCAGAGAGTTTATAGAACTTGCCTAAGATCACAAAATGGCAAGTGATAGAGTTAGGACAAGCCCAGCTCTGTGTCCAGAGTGAATGCTTTGGGCTACTTAGTTTTTTAAAATTTATTTTATATTTCGATAGGTTTTTAGGGAGCAGGTTGGGTCTGGTTATATGAATACATTTTATTGTGGTGATTTCTGAGATTTTGGTGCACCTATCACCTGAACAGTGTAACCTGTACCCAGTATGTAGTTTTTTTAATCCCTCACTCCCACTTCCACTCTTTTCCCAGGTCCCCAAAGTCCAATATATCATTCTTATGCCTTTGCGTCCTCATAGCTTAGCTCCCACTTATAAGTGAGAACATACAATGTTTGGTTTTCCATTTCTGGGTTACTTCACTTCAAATAATAATTTCAAATTTCATCCAGGGTGGTGTGAATGCCATTATTTCTTTTCTTTTTATGGCTTAGTAGTATTCCATGTTATCTATCTATCAACTATCTATATATCTCACATTTTCCGTATCCACTTGTTGATTGATGGGTATTTGGGCTGGTTCCATATTTTTGCAATTGCAAATTGTGTTGCTATAAACATGCATGTGCAAGGATCTTTTTCATATAATGACTTCTTTTCCTCTGGGTGAATACCTAGTAGTGGGATTGCTGGGTGAAATGGTAGATCTACTTTTAGTTCTTTAAGGAATCTCCACAGTTTTCCATAATGGTTGTTAGTTTACATTCCAATCAGCAGTGTAGAAGTGTTTTCTTTTCACCGCATCCACACCAACCTCTATTATTTTTATTTTTGATTATAGCTATTATGGCAGGAGTAAGGTGGTATCACATTGTGGTTTTAATTTGCATTTTCCTGATCATTAGTGATGTTGAGCAATCTTCCATATGCTTGTTGGCCATTTGCATATCTTCTTTTAAGAACTGTCTATTCATTTCCTTAGCCTACTTTTTGATGGGATTGTTTTTTTCTTGCTGATTTGCTTGAGTTCTTTGTAGATTTTGGATGTTAGTCCTTTGTTAGATGCATAGATTGTGAAGACTTTATCCCACTCTGTGGGTTGTCTGTTAACTGATGATTATTTCTTTTGATGCACAGAAGCTTTTTAGTTTAAGTTCCATCTATTTATCTTTGTTTTTGCTGCATTTGCTTTTGGATTCTTGATCATGAAGTCTGCCTAAGCCAATGTCTAGAAGGGTTTTTCTGATGTTATTTTCTAGACTTGTTATGGTTTCAGGTCTTAGATTTAAGTCTTTGATCCATCTTGAGTTGATTTTTGCAAAAGATGAGATATGAGGATCCAGTTTTATTCTTCTACATGTGGCTGCTAATTATCCCTGCACCATTTGTTAAATAGGCTGTTCTTTCCCTACTTTATGTTTTTGTTTGTTTTGTCAAGAATCAGTTGGCTTTCAGTATTTGGCTTTATTTCTGGGTTTTCTGTTCTATTCCATTGTTCTATGTGACTATTTTTATGCCAGTGCCATGGTGTTTTGGTGACTATGGTCTTGTAGTATAGATTGAAATCAGGTAATGTGATGCCTCCAGATTGGTTCTTTTTGCTTAGTCTTGCTTTGGCTATGTGAGCTGTTTTTTGGTTCCATATGAATTTTAGGATTGTTTTTCTAGCTCTGTGAAAAAATGATGGTGATATTTTAATGGGAATTGCATTGAATTTGTAGATTGCTTTGGGCAGTATGGTCATTTTCACCATATTAATCCTACCCATCCATGAGGATGGGATGTGTTTCCATTTGTTAATGTCCTCTATAATTTCTTTCAGCAGTGTTTAATAGTTTTCCTGCAGAGGTCTTTCATCTCATTGGTTACATATATTTCTAATATTTTGTTTTATTTTTTGCAGCTATTTTAAAAGTGGTTGAGTTCTTGATTTGATTCTCAGCTTGACTGCTGTTGGTTATAGCAGATATACTGATTTGTGTACATTAATTTTGTATCCTGAAACTTTGCTGAATTCATTTATCAGTTCTAGGAACTATTTGGAGCAGCCTTTAGGATTTTTTATGTATACAACAATTTCATTAGCAAACAACAACTATTTAAGTGACATCTAAATCAGTTTTTCTTTGCCGATTTGGATGTCCCTTCTTTTTATTGTCTAATTATTCTGGCTAGGACTTCAAATACTATGTTGAATAGAAGTGGTGAGAATGGGCATCCTTGTCTTGTTCCAGTTCTCAGGGGGAGTGCTTTCAACTTTTTCCCATTTAATTTTATGTTGGCTATGGGTTTGTCATAGATGGCTTTTATTACATTAAAGTGTGTCCCTTCTATGCCAATTTTGCTGAGGGTTTTAACAGTAAGGGATGGTGGATTTTGTCAAATGCTTTTTCTGCATCTATTGAGATGATCATGTGATTTTTCTTTTCAATTCTGTTTATGAGGTGTATCACATATATTGACTTGCATATGTTAAACCATCCCTGCATCCTTGGTATGAAACCCACTTAATCATGGTAGATTATCTTTTCAATATGCTGTTGGATTTGGTTCACCAGTATTTTGTTGAGGATTTTTGCATCTATAATCATCAGGGATATTGATCTGTAGTTTCCTTTTTTTGCTATGTCCTTCCCTAGTTTTGGTATTAGGGTGTTACTTGCTTCATAGAATGATTTAGGGAGGATTTCCCCTTTCTCTGTCTTTTGTAATAGTTTCAATAGGATTGGTACCAATTTTTCTTTGAGTGCCAGAGAGAATTCAGCTATGAATTTATCTGGTCCTGGACTTTTTGTTGGCAATTTTTTATTACCATTTCAGCCTTGCTGCTTGTTATTGGTCTGTTCAGAGTTTCTGTATCTTCCTGGTTTAATCTAGGAGGGTTGTATATTTCTGGGAACTTATTCATCTCCTCCACATTTTCTAGTTTATGTGCGTAAAGGTGCTCATAGTAACCTTTAATAATCTTTTGTATTTTTGTGGTACTGGTTGTAATATTTCCCATTTCATTTCTAATTGAACTTATTGGGATTTTTCTATCTTTTCTTGGTTAATTTTGCTAATGGTCTATCAATTTTATTTATCTTTTCAAAAACAAGCTTTTTGTTTTATCTTCTGCATTTTTTGGTTTCAATTTCATTTAGGTCTGTTCTGATCTTGGTTATTTCCTTTCTTCTACTGGGTTCAGATTGTTCTTGTTTCTCCAGTTTCATGAGGTGTGATCTTAGATTGTCTCTTTGTGCTCTTTCAGACTTTTTGATGTAGGGATTTAATTCTATGAACTTTTCTCTTAGAACTGCTCTTGCTATATTCCAGGATTTTACAAGTTGTGTCACTATTATGGTTCAGATCAAATAATTTTTTAATTTCCATCTTGATTTCATTGTTGACCCAATGATCATTCAGGAGCAGGTTATTTAATTTCTATGTATTCACATGGTTTTGAGGATTCCTTTTGGAGTTTATTTCCAGTTTTATTCCACTGTTGTCTGAGAGAGCACTTGATATAATTTTGATTTTCTTAAATTTATGAGACTTGTTTTGTGGCCTATCATATGGTCTATCCTGGAGAATGTTCCATGTGTTGATGAATAGAATGGATATTCTGCAGGTGTCCGGCAAAATGTTCTGTAAATATACATTAAGTCCATTTGTTGTAGGGTATAGTTTAAGACCATTTTTTCTTTGTTGACTTTCTGTCTTGATGACCTGTCTAGTGCTGTCGGTGGAGTATTGAAGTCCCCCACTATTATTGTGTTGCTGTCTATCTCATTTCTTAGGTCTACCAGTAATTGTTTTACAAATTGGGAGCTCCAGTGTTAGGTGGATATATTTTTAGAATTGTGATATTATCCTGTTGGACAGTCCTTTTATCTTTATATAACGTCCATCTTTGTCTTTTTAAACTACTGTTGCTTTAAAGTTTGTTTTGTCTAAGTATAGCTCCTACTGCTCACTTTTGGTGTCCATTTGCATGGAGGATCTTTTTCCATCCCTTTACCTTAAGTTTATGTGAATCCTTATGTGTTAGGTGAGTCTTTTGAAGACAACAGAAACTTTGTTGGTGAATTCTTGTTCTTTCTGCTATTCTGTATCTTTTAAGTGGAGCATTTAGGCCATTTACATTCAACACTAGTATTAAAGTATGACATACTAGTCTATTCATCCTGCTATTTGCCTGAATACCTTGTTGTTTTTTGTTTCTTTGTTTTTCATTGTGTTACTGTTATATATGTCCTGTGAGATTTGTGCTTTAAGGCGTTTCTATTTTGGTGTGTTTCCATAAAGTGTTTCAAGATTTAAGGTAGTTCTTGTACTTTGGCTTGGTAATGGCAAATTCTCTCAACATTTGTTTGTCTAGACAAATTTTGTATCTAGACAGTATCTTCCCTTCATTTATAAAGATTAGTTTCACTGGATACAAAATTTTTATCTGATAATAGCTTTAAAGAGGCTAAAAGTAGGACCCCAAATCCATCTAGCTTGTAGGATTTCTGCTGAAAGATCTGCTGTTAATCTGATAGGTTTTCCTTTATAGGTCACCTGATGCTTTTGCCTCACAGCTCTTAAGATTCTTTTGTTCATCTTAACTTTAGATAATCTGACGACTATGTGCCTAGGTGATGATCTCTTTGTAATGAATTTCCCAGTTGTTCTATGAGCTTCTTGTATTTGGATGTCTAGATCTCTAGCAAAACTGGAAAGTTTTCTTCAATTATTTCCTCAAATATATTTTCCAAACTTTTAGATTTTTCTTCTTACTCAGGAATGCCAATTATTCTTAGGTTGGACATTTAACATAGTCCCAAACTTCTTGGAGGCTTTGTTCATTTATTTAAAAATTTTTTTCTCTTTGTTTTTGATGGACTGGTTTAGTTTGAAAGCCTTGTCTTCAAGCTCTGAAATTCTTTCTTCTGCTTGTTCGATTCTATTGCTGGAACTTTCCAGTACATTTTGCATTTCTCTAAATGTGTTCTTGATTTCCAGAAACTGACTGGTTTTTATTTATGATATCTATTTCACTGAAGATTTTTCCTTTCATATCCTGTATCAGGATATGATAAATCAAAAATCATGTTTTTGATTTATTTAAGTTGAATTTCACCTTTCTCTGGTGCCTCCTTGGTTAGCTTAGTAATCAACTTTCTGAATTCTTTTTCTGGCAATTAAGAGATTTCACCTTGGTTTGGATCCATTGTTGGTGATCTTTTGGGGTGTTAAAGAACCTTGTTTTGTTACATTATCAGAATTGTTTTTCTGGTTCCCTCTCATTTGGGAAGACTATGTCAAAAGGAAGATCTGGGACTTAAGGGCTGCTGTTCAGATTCTTTTATCCCACCGCTGCTCCCTTGATGTGGTGTTCTTACCCTTCCCCTAGGAATGGGGCATCCTGAGAGCCACACTTCTGTGATTGTTTTTCCTTTTCTGGGTCTAGCCACCCAGTAGAGCTACCAGGCTCCCAGCTGGTACTGGGAAGTATCTGCAAAGAGTCTTGTGACGTGATTCATTTTCAGGTCTTTCAGCAGTGGACAGCAGCAACTGCTCTGGTGAAGGTAGCAGGGGAGTGAAGTGGACTCTGTGAGCATCCTTGGTTGTATTTTTGTTTAGAGCATTGGTTTTGTTTCGGTTGGCCTCCAGCCAGGAGGTAGCGCTTTCAGGAGCACATCAGCTGTGGTAATATAAGGAGGTTGCAAACTCGCCATACGGGTACCTGCTTAAGTGTTCAGGTTTCTCAAGCTGTGGGCAGGGCCATAGAGCTCCTAAGAGATTATGACCTTTATCTTCTGCTACCAGGGCAAGTAGAGAAAGACCACCAAGTGGGCCAAGTTGGGGCAGGGATAGGTGTGTCTGAGCTCAGACTCTCCATGGGTGGGATGAGGTTATGTTCCCAGGGAATTATGCCTGCCTCTTCTGAGTCATATAGGCCACCAGGGAAGTGGGGGGAAGCTGACAGTCACAGGCCTCACCCCACTCTCAAGGCTGGTCTCACTCCCACTGTGCACCCAACAGTAGCAATGAGTTTATTTCCAGGCAGCCAATGCCCAGGGCTGAGAATTTGCACCATACCATGAACTCCGCACTGAGAAAGCAAGCAGACTCACAGTTTTTTGGTGTCTCAGGGAGTCTGCAGTAGTGATCCAGTTCTTTCTTTAGTTTGTGGATTCTCTCAGCTTTCCTGAGATGTTCCTGCAGCAGTTCTTGAAGCAAAAGCTCATGATGTGAGTCTCCACTTGCTGCTCCATTTGTCCCAGCTGGAGCTGCATCTAGTCTTGTGTCCTATCTGCATCTTTCAACCCCTAATATCAGTTTTGGGCTGCTTAAAACCCCTCAAGAAACATCAACAAGCTGCCAAATGGAATGAACAATAGAAACCTACCTAACTCATTCTCATAATGAAAGATAAATAAAAGGCTGAATGAATGGATAGCCTGCTTTGTCACACTCTACTAGAAGCCACATCTCAGCACTGTCAGTTAATCTATCATTCCACAGTTTACCACATTAAAATAAAAATGTCTACATGATACAGAAGTAGTACAGTTAAATATTTCACTTCATTGACAGCTTTAATATTGAACTAATTATCACAATTTTAATATACAAACTCTTGAATCATCAAGCTTCTCACAGATGAGAGTTAAAAAAAAAAAACTAGAGATATAGAAAGTGGTTCTTGGGGCAGGCCCCCAACTAGAACACCACACTGACTTTCATGTTACCATGTCAGTACACTGATCGAGAGGGATAACCTGAAATTTGGATTGGTTTTTGCTCTATCCTTGAAGCTTTGGGAATTTAGACATATTCTGGACAAGAATCAATGATACTCTTTGGAAGCCATTTTTACATGTAAAAAGCTACTCATCTAACTGGACCTTTGTTTGTCCATGAATTTGGAAGTAGACGTAAACATTTTGTTTTTCATTTTGTAGTTAGAAAACATATGACAATTTCATATTACATTTTTAAGTTACTGTGAAAAGAATTATACAATTTCAGCTCTTCATCAGAAACAACTCAAAAAATGGAGTGATGTGTAGGGGGTGAAAAAAAGCAGAGACTCTGAAATCAGATTGACACATGTTCAAATTCCAGCTCTGCCACAGATGCTATGCAAGGCTAGGTGAGTTGGTTTATCTGGCTAAGCCTCATTTTTTCCATATGCAAAATAGAAATAAAAATATATGCATCATTCAGTTGCTAGGAGGACTGAAATAAGAACATAAATAACACATCTATTGTAGTCATGCAAAAATATTAGTTCTAATGCCAATCTCTTCATTTTATAATTGAGAATGTTGAAGCCAGAAACTGACACCTTGAAAGTCAAACTTCACCTTAGGTTTGTGGATGTCACTCATATTATTTAAAATAATACAATAATTTAAATTACAAAGAATTTATGAATTAAGCTTTAAATGTAGACATTTTATTTTGCTTTTTGCTGCTTGTTATTTTTCTGGGATACAGCAACTCCTGGCCAACCAAGGTTACATGTAGTTTATCATAGTACTTGCATAGTCCAGGAAGAAGAAATCAGGGCAAGTCACTTGGTTTATGGTCGTTCTTTAATAATGAACTACCAGTAACAAGTCAGATCTCTCAACAGTTCATGTTCATGAATGTCTATTTTGGCATCTCTTCCTATTTTGGTAATAATTCAAATGAAACTACTGGTTAGTATTTAGACATCACATGATCTTTTTTTTTTTTTTTACAAAATATTATAGTACATATGTCCATAGAAATTGTCATTGTTATCAAGGAATCAGCATAATGAAGCTAGAAGAGGGGACAACTACCTTTATAGATAAGGAAACTGAAAGCAGATGAAATTAAGTGATTTCACCCAGCTTACACAGTCAGTATATGGCAGCACTGGGTTGAGAAACCAGGTAAATAACTGATTTTGACTTATCTTAGAAGTTACCATATGATGTAGAAATAAACTGTTTATTAATCTGTCTCTCCCACTACAGGGTAACCATGTTGAGGATAAAGGGCTATGTCTTAATCACTTGAAAGTACAGTCACTAGCACATACTCAGTAAACATTCTGTAAATGTCTATTGCTTGATCCAAGTAATACGGATAATAACATATTGAAAGAAAAGAATTTTTCCAAGAATTCAGCATATTTTCTCTTATCTTATTCTATGACAGATGACTCTAAAGTAGTGGAATTTTTTTAACTGACATCCCAACACTTACAAGCTGAAGATGAGCTGTCATTCAGAATTATTACCCATGGAGAGGACTGTTCACTTATTCCATCAATGACAGAATGACTCAGAATTTTTTTAAGACTGCTGTATTGAAATTGACTTCAGTATCTGTTCATGAGGCAAGAAAAATCCATCTCATTATTGTTTCACTTAGACTCCAAAGAGCCTTCACCAGCTTTGCTCACTTACCTTATTTGCCAAAGTTGAATGAGCCTAGCTTGCTTCAAAAAGCAATTTACCATGAAAGGAGAAGGACTTATCCCCAACTAAAATTATTCTTCCAATTGCTTCAGTATCACTTGGATAAATGAGTAAATTCTCAAGGTGACTAATATGCAGGTTTCAGTAGACACTAAAAATGTGTAAGCTTTGTCATATTTGTTTAAACAGAAAACATGCCATATTAATCAGTATTTGATGCTTCTCTAATCCCTGGACAGTTGGTATCACCTGTTTAACATGTAAAGAAATACAGCATCAGCAAAAGTGAATGACTGTCACAAGAATTTTTGTGCAATGGCAGCTCTAGGCCACTGGTCTTCAACCAAGGTCAACTCTGTATCCTCTCCCAGGGGTGGGTGTGGGGGGGGGATTTGGCAATATCTGGAGACATTTTTTTTCAGTCATAACTCTGGGGAAGGTGCTACTGGAATCCAGTGGGTAGAGGCCATGGATGCTGCCAAACATCCTACTATGTACAAGACAGCTTCCCACAAGGAATTACCTTGCTTCAAATGTCAATATTGCTAAGTCTGAGAAATTCTGTTGGAGGATAAGAATTCTCACCTTCAGTCTCTTCAGGATCCTTCACTACAATCAGTGTTAAGATCCCTGTGTCAGGAGGGGAACATCACACACCTGGGCCTGTCAGGGGGGGAGGGTGGACTAGGGGAGAAATAGCAGGGGTTGGGGGGATTGAGGAGAGATTACATTAGGAGAAATACCTAATGTAGATGGTTGCAGCAAACCACCATGGCATGTGTATACCTATGTAACAAACCTTCACGTTCTGCACATGTGCCCCAGAACTTAAAGTATAATAAAATAAAAAATAAAGGTTCCTATGTCCTCATGTTTCCATAAGCAAAGGTGAGTACGTGTATTTTTCTTTGGTAATGAAAGAGTAAAAATTTTTTCCATGCTGTTTTGCCACCAGAGAATACCCTTTGCCTTAGGTTCCTTCCCCAAAGGATATGAAATTGTCACAAAGGTTGCCTGGAGATGGGTTTGGTATCTTAAAAGTCTCATTGGCAGGAAAATTAAAGCAACTTACAATGTGTGTGCTCTTTAGGGAGATGTGCTATTCCCACTCTATATTATTAGATCTCAGAGACAGCTGGAGCAAGAACATCTGGGACTTCTTGCACTATTATTTTGCCATGTTGCTATAAAATTGTCCCTTCTCACTACAAAACTGAGAAGGAAAAGAGAAAAAGCAGTGCAAAGGCCAACTACACTTGTTAAAAGGTTGCTCCTCAGCTGTCTTTCCTAAGCCCCAGCAGTGGCTCCCTTTTTGTCAGGTTACTTCAATAAGGGAGGTAGTCTACTTCATTTGATGTGTACTTTGGATAATCAAGGAATGTACCTTGGCATGTACACTGTGCAGGATAGAATGTCAAATCTCAAAGCATATTTTTCCACCTTGAATTTTAAAAATAAAATACATATCATGAATTTAGCAAATTTTCTCAAGGAACTTGCTGCATTTTATTGTCAAAATACAGACCTTTCACATAATGCTTTCACTGTCCTCTCTTATGTACATCTGTTCCTAACACCAACAGGCACACAAAGTGTCATGAATCTGTGGCTCAATCTTTCCAGCCTCCAAGGAACTCTCACTTGTTGGCCCAGTCTAATACCTTATTATCTGGAAATGTTTTCAAAATCAAGTACAATTTTTCACCATACAAATATATACATATTTACTATTTTTGGTGGTCAATGATTTAGACAATCACAAGAGTATATCACATTTGAGTAGAGAAAATAGATGTGCACTTGATATATGGACATAAAATTGCAATGTCTCAGTGAAAGGTAAAGGTCAGAAAAGTTCAGCATATGACTGTCCTAAGATGCTAGAGAAGTCACTTTTGTCATCTTTCCCTCCTTGGAATCCCTATGGCATATGTCATCTACAGATAATTTTAGTACACAGTTGCAAACAATGTCCTGTGCCATTCTTTAGTTTTGCCTTTTATAAAAATTTCACACTCAAGGAGATTGTCCTATAACTGAAGGATAAGAACCATGAAGCAAAA
This sequence comes from Cheracebus regulus, assembly GCA_963574635.1. Taxonomy (NCBI): domain Eukaryota; kingdom Metazoa; phylum Chordata; class Mammalia; order Primates; family Pitheciidae; genus Cheracebus; species Cheracebus regulus. Next base: position 80,187 of record CAUYQU010016806.1, on the reverse strand, counting down.
TCTTATTATGCCATATCATGCCTCTCCAGTCCCCACTGTAAGCCCACAGCATATTCTTAATATGTTCTTGTTGGCTGAGTGACTGGCCAAAATGCATGGATTCTTGTATCTGTCCCTGGGTAACCTGAAGAGTTCAGGGACACTGGGAAACACTATTTTGGTCTACTTCACATAAATTATGATTCTCTAAAGTCATATCATAAATACCATCCTAGTATCAAGTGGGTTATATTACTTTCTTCCCCATCTCAATTTTTAAGAAGAGTCATAGGTATACAAAAGTCCCGCAAATATCACAGAGATAAACCCACACAATGTTGGAAATTAAACACAACTTTTGCAACTACACTGCCAAAGAAATCCTTCAAGAAAAGCACTAAAGGAAAATACGAGGTTCAGACCAAACTAAAAGAATGTACGTGCATGTCTACTAGGACAATCATGAACTTAGGTGAAAAAGTACCACATGGGGTATCTGAGCACTTTCAGAAGACCATCATTTATATTTTCAATTGGGAGATAAGAGCACACTGCATGTGAAACTCTTCTTTCCCTAAAAAGCAGGAAGAAAGCAATGTATGCTACAGGTGTAAAGAGAAGGCTATGTTAATAATTATTTTCAAACTATTCTCTTGCCGCTTTCAACACACAACATGCATCCACACACACATGAACAAACACAGTTATGCACAAGCATGCAAACATTTTCTTTTGATTTCCAACTTTTAAGTTCAGAGGTACATGTGCAGAATGTGCAGATTTATTACATAGGTAAATGTGTTCATGGTGGTTTGCTGCACAGATCAATCCATCACCTAGGTATTAAGCCCAGTATGAATTAGCTTTTTATCCTGATGCACTTCCCCCTTCCCCACTGTGTGTTGTTCCTCTCCCTGCATACATGTGTTCTCATTGTTCACCTCCCACTTATAAGTGAGAACATGTAGTGTTTGGTTTTCTGTCCCTGCATTAGTTTGCTGAAGATAATGGCTGCCAGCTTCATCCATGTCCCTGCAAAGGACATGATCTCCTCCTTTTTATGATTGCATAGTATTCTATGATGTACATGTACTGTATTTTTTTTTTAATTCAGTCTAATAATTGATAGGCATTTGGGTTGAATACATGTCTTTGCTATTGTGAATAGTGCTGCAATGAACAAACATGTGCACATATCTTTATAACAGAATGATTTATATTCCTTTGAGAATATACCCAGTAATGGGATTGCTGGGGTCAAATAGTACTTCTAGTTCTAGGTCTTTGAGGAATTGCCACATTGTCTTCCACAATGGTTGAACTAATTTACATTCTCACCAACAGTGTAAAAGCATTCCTATTTCTCTACAGTCTCACCAGCATCTACTGTTTCTCGACTTTGTAATAATTGCCATTCTGAGTTGTGTGAGATGGCATCTCATTGTGGTTTTGACTTGCATTTCCCTAATGATCAGTGATATTGAGGTTTTTCAAATGTTTGTTGGCCATATAAATGTCTTCTTTTGAGAAGTGTCTGTTCATGTCTTTTGCCCACTTTTTAATGGGGTTGTTTTTTTCTTAGAAAGTTAAGTTCCTTGTAGATGCTGGATATGAAACCTTTGTAAGATGGAGAGATTGCAAACATTTTCTCCCATTCTGTAGGTTGCCTGTTTACTCTGATGATAATTTCTTTTGCTGTGCAGAAGCTCTTTAGTTTAATTAGATACCATCTGGCTTTTGTTGCATTGCTTTTGGCATCTTCATCATGAAATCTCTGCCTGTGCCTATGTCCTGAATGGTATTGCTTAGCTTTCCTTCTAGGGTTTTTCTAGTTTTGTGTTTAACATTTAAGGCTTTAATCCATCTTTAGTTGATTTTTGTATATGGTGTAAGGAAGGGGTCTAGTTTCACTTTTCTGAATACAGCTAGGCAGTTCTCCCAGCACCATTTATTAAATAGGGAATCTTTTCCCCACTGCTTGCTTTTGTCACATTTGTCAAAAATCAGATGGTTGTAGGTGTGCAGTTTTATTCCTGGGTTCTCTATTTTGTTCCATTTGACTACATGTCTGTTTTTGTAGGAAAATCTGGTCAAAAATGAACCACAAAAACTGAAAGATATCCATTAATAGTTTTGTTTTTCTTTGTCTTCTTTTGTTTGGTTTTTCTTAGACAAGGTCTTGCTCTGTCACAAAATAGTACCATGCTGTTTTGGTTACTGTAGCCTTGTGGTATAGTTTGAAGCTGGATCGCATGATTACTCCAGCTTTGTTCTTTTCACTTAGGATTGTATTGGCTATTTTGGCTCTTTTTTGATTCCACATGAATTTTAAAATAGTTTTTTTCTAATTCTGTGACTAATGTCAATGGTAGTTTAATGGTAATATCACTGAATCCATAAATTGCTTGGCACAGTATGGCCATTTTCATAATATTGATTCTTTCTATCCATGAGCATGGAATGTTTTTCCATTTGTTTGTGTTTTTTATTTAAGCAGTGTTTTTTAGTTCTCCTTGAAGGGGTCTTTCACTTATCTTGTCAGCTGCATTCCGAGGTATTTTATTCTTTTTATGGCAATTGTGAATGGTAGCTCATTCATAATTCGACTCTATATTTAGTTCATCTATAAGTTGGCATAGAGCCAAATTCATTATAAGCTGTTGCTATTGTTGGTGTATAGGAATGCTAGCGATTTTCATGCATTAATTTTGTATGCTGAGACTTTGCTGAAGTTGCTTATCAGCTTAAGAAGCTTTTGGGCTGAGACGATGGGGCTTTCTAGATACAGGATCATGCCATCCATAAAGATAGTTTGACTTTCTCTCTTCCTATTTGAACACGCTTTATTTCTTTGTCTTGCCTGATTACCCTGGCGAGAACTTCCAAATACTATATTGAATAGGAGTGGTGAGAGAGACAAGACACATCCTTGTCTTGTGCTGGATTTCAGGGCAAATTCTTCCAAGCTTTTGCCCATTCAGTATGATGTTGGCTGTGGATTTGTCACATATGGCTCTTATTATTTTGAGGTATGTTCCTTCAATATCTAATTTATTGAGAGCTTTTTTATCATGAAGGATGTTGAATTTTATCAAAGGCATTTTCTGCAGCTATTGAGATAATCATATGATTTTTGTCTTTAGGTCTTTTTCATATAAACGTTTTCAATCAAGAGCTGACTACCCTTTGCTAACTGGAGTAGAAAATGGTGGACCATTGAAACATCCTTTCTACACACAGCCTGCATCAGGAGACATGGAAATGTCATTGCTTATGGTTCATGGTATTAAGAAGCCTCTTCATTTTTATCACTTATAAGAGTTCTCAGGCATATTGTGTTTGGGGTCTTCTCGGTCTGTGGACACATAAGTGATGTGTTGAAGTATACACATACAGTGGCAATAAGTTGTGTGTTCATGCAAGGGTGTAGAATTCTCCTTATGTCATATAAGACCATGTAGAAATGTCTGTGGCACTTGCTCTGCTTGTGAATGGCAATAGAGTCAAATTAATTAAATAGCCACTTAACCCCTAACCAGTGAATGTGAAAGTGAGACAAGAAAAAAACTGCGTTTCCAGGATACTTTACAGTAGATCCCTCATGACTCTTCTGAATTCACATATGCTGTCTGTTAACAGATTGAATTTAGGTTGAACTACACACTTGACCAAATTTTCCTACAATCTATTCATTATAAGCTGGTTTTGTTTTGAAAAATAGGCAACCTGAATTAAACTCTCAAAAATGAACCATACAAACTGAAAGATGTCCATGAATACTTCTGTTTTTCTTTGTCTTCTTTTGTTTGTTTGGTTTTTTTCAGACAAGGTCTTGCTCTATCACCCAGGCTGGAGTGCAGTGGTGTGATTTCAGCTCACCGCAACCCCCGCCTCCTGGGTTCAAGTGATTCTCCTGCCTCAGCCTCCTGAGTAGCTGGGTTTACAGGTGCCCACCACCATGCCCAGATAAGTTTTGTAGTTTTAGTAGAGAGGGGTTTCACCATGTTGGCCATGTTGGTCTCAAACTCCTGAGCCCAAGTGATTCACCCGCCTCGGCCTCCCAAAGTGCTGGGATTATAGATGTGAGCTACTGTGCCCAGCCAATTAATAGCTTTTGATAGAATTATTGTCTTATTTTTTTGACTGGTTCATTTTTGAACCTGAGCTAAATAATATAGGCAACAACTTTTCTGTTCAGTATTCAGACAAGTAGCAGCGAATACAGTGAATCTGGTCTGTTTTATATTGGCCCCATCTCACATCCATTTCCAAAGGGCAGCCTGTGCTTTTAGCATTCACTAATGAAATCACACATTACAGTCTCACTGCCACATACTGCTTCTTCCTGATAGGATGTCAGAGCCCCAGAAACAACTTGTAAGCCTTTTTCTTTTAACAGCTGAGGCCACAGGGAAATAAGTGATGAGGGGGTGGAAGGAAAGAATATTTTAAAGTAAAAATTAAAGATATAATTCTGATTGCTACAAAAAAAATCAATTATGACAAACAAGTCTCTAGTCATTCTTGCCTAATTATTAATACTTTTTAAATAAGTTAATTAGCAATAGGCTACAATCCCAGACATACAGCGCAAAAGCCAGAAGATCTGTGCCCTATCAACAAAGCCAAATATTAGTGCCTGCAATTGATGCATGCAGTATTTTCTTGCAAAATCCTCCACAGTCAGATATTCTGAGAAAATTTTGTATCTTTAGCTTTTTTATTGCTATTGTTAGAAAATATTATAGAAAATAACATTTTATCAACCAAATGTGGTAAGTTAAAAGCTGATACCTCATTGCCTAGATTGATGTTAGTACATTATTTAATATTTCTGTAACAATTTGGTTAGGCGGGACACACTTAAAGCAACTCCTTGCCCTTTTATCTTTTTTGACAGAGAGGATTTGGCTTATATCACCTCACTCAGCTAGCCATTTAAACTTGTCAGAGTCACCCTTGTTACTCAGTAGGTCAGTCACTGAAAAATGTGTCTATCAAATACATTCAACACAAACATCAGGATTGCAAGCCCTCAGGGGCACCCATACAAACAAGCCCAAGAAAAAAATACGCCTCCCACTATGAAAGAGGGCAACAAACCAATTTAGTTGAAAATATGACAGTCTGCATCCCATTTTCTGCTTCCTTGTGCCCTGAAGGAGTTGTGAAACCTTGGAAAGATAGCTGGAATGTTCCCAAATCTTTAAAAAATCAATAATTCCCTTTACAAAGAGCTGTGTTCTTCTATTTTTTTTTTTCCTTGCCCTGGACCCCTTCTCTCCAGCATCTGGGAAATTTCAACAGTCTTCTAAGTGTAGAAGGAGAAATTTAAGATCACAGAGAAAGAAAGTCAAGTTGACTTGTCAATATAGCCCAATTTGAAGAGTTTGCATTTTCAGTAGCCAATCCCTCAGCTAGGATGTTTCCAACTCTTTTATTTGCCTCATTATTGAAATGGTCTGGGCTTTTGCATAGAAACAGCCTTGACTTTTTTAATGAGAAAAAGAACAAAGAAAAAGCACATGGATAGACCAATTTATACTAGAAGCTTTTAAGCCAAATGGGAATAAGTGATGTATCTTTTTTCACATTGTATTGAAAAAGGGGAAAGAAAAAGCAGCCCCTTACAACTGAGAGCTGGCCAGACACTCACAGCCAGGTCATGTTATTCTCCTGTTGGACATAAAACAATCTGCCAGAATACCAACTTCAGGTAAGGTCACTACCTCTCTTGACTAAAATGACTGATGGCAACTCCTTTACCAAGTATAGTTTAATCTTGCTCTAGGCCTATTGATTAGGCTTGTTGAAATACCAGTTATAGACTTGTCGTTGCTTCCTGACAGCATCTGATCTAGAGAGAACCTCGGCTTCCTTACACCCTCCTCAAGTCACCCAACCTAAGCCCAATCTTGTATGTCCCTTCTAGCATCCTCTTACTGGGATGTCTCATGTATGAACCCCATGGTATGTTCTCCCTCACTGCAACACATCATGAACCCTGCATGTTCAACTACACGTTTGTGAATGGAGATCTTTGGCTAAAGGACAATGACAAAATACTTATGTCTCTTCTCTTGCAGCTGTTGCTTCTTGAATGCCTTTTCACTTGAACAGACTTGTGCCCCACTCAGGAGCACTGCCTACATAGAGCAGAAGGGAAGAGCTGGCCTTCAGGCCTTCTTCTCCTGACCTTGGAATGTGAACTGAGATTTCTACATCTGGTCCATTTTACTTCTTGAATCAGACACGTTTTACTCATTCATCTACTGATATGTCATGATACAGTTCATTTGAAATTCCAAACTAATCTCCCTTTTCCCTCAGTTGCTGCCTGAAGTACACAAATTATTGTGTCACCACCTGACTAATTATCCCGGCTGCCTGGATACTCCATCTTTATTCTCTCTACCCCATGAACTTACCTCCTTTCAACTTTTTTTTGTGTGTGAGTGCTAGCTATACATACTAGCTATATTTTAAGCTATCTTCTTTTAGAAATTAAATTCAATCTGCCCAGAAATTCCACAGAAGAAATCTGAGATCCAGAGAGGTTTACTAAAGTGGGATAATCTCCATCCTATGCCACAGTTTTCCAGAAAAGTATATATATGTATATGTATTAATTCTCTCTCTCTCTCTGTCACACACACACACACACACACACACACACACACACACGGCACTGGATATCTGACTTCTCAAAAACTTGGAACCTTCTACTAGTCTTTAACCTCTTTGAAACAGTGAAAATTGCCTGGCTGTACTTAAATGTATTTTAATCTTCGTTAATCTTACAACATTAGCAGAATGAAGGAGAAAGAGAGCTTTTATGTATACTCTTATTTCAAAAATTTTGGGGTCAAAGTTGTTAAAGCGGAGAATTAGAGATGGCCCTCCCTCCTGCCATACCCCAGAGGATGCGGGCTGAACTCACTCCTCTATCACATAGTCTTACAACTGTAAGCTGGTACAAAATCTTCCTTCTGAGAAATAAAAATTAAATCTTGAGCCCCCCAGCCAACTGAGTGGATGCTCTTCTTGGCCAAAAGAACCCCAGAGAAACCTTAAAAACTGAGTTCTTGGCCAGGTGTAGTGGCTCATGCCTGTAATTCCAGCACTTTGGGAGGCTGAGGCAGGTGGATAACTTGAGGTCAGGAGTTCGAGACCAGCCTGGCCAACAGAGTGAAGCCCCATCTCCACAAAAAATACAAAAATTAGCTGGGCTTGGTGTCATGCACCTGTAATCCCAGCTACTCGGGAGGCTGAGGTGGGAGAGTCACTTTAACCTGGGAGGCGGAGGCTGCAGTGACACGAGATCATGCCACTGCACTCTAGCCTGGGCAACAGAGCCAAAGCTCCATCTCAAAAAACCAAAACAAAAAAAAACAACAACTGAGTTCTTGGTCATGATGGGATGGGAGATTGGACATGCCCGTTATACCTCTTCTTCACTAACTGCCACTAAAAGACTTTCTTTCCTAAGAGTTAAATAGAAATCAGCCCATCCAACTTCCCTACCTTTCTGTAGTTTCAACACAACTCACCAGCATTTCTTCCTGATCAGAGACAACAAATCATATACTGGTTCTGGTTAGTTTACAGAGGCTGCTCATCACATGCCTCAGTGTCCTCTGCTTCACTTTTTGACATATAGGAACTAATTTTAATGTATTTAAATGTTAAGTCTCCACCTAGAAGTAAACATGGAACTTAGGAAATGTGCATGTTTACTTATTTATAAATGCAAACATCCCACTTTGTGAATATTCATTGATTCTCCTATAACCTGTTGAATATGTATACTTAGCTGACTCATTCAGCCTAAAATTTTGCATTACCCTTCTTTTCCTTGAAATTCCTTTCTCACTTTCTACTGGAGGCTATATTTCCCAGTCCATGGAATGGCCAGCCTATAGGTTGCAATCTTTTACAAAAAATAAAGCTCTCCTCTCCAAATTTATGAACCTCATAATTCTTCAGTTGAAACTCTTGCTCCTTTTTTTTTTTAATCTTGTTTGAAAATAGCACTGGGGAGGCAGTTGGGATGCAGTGCTGTAATGTTAATTGGCTTTGGTGGGAGACACCGAGTTTAGAAGCTATTAAGCCTTCTTCCATGAGAATGTGCTTTTTAGCCAAGGGGAACCAGCAACTTTCTCACCAAGGGTGAGAAATTGTTTATGCTTATCAGTCCAATAATCCAAGGATCGAACTAAGTGACATGAGACAGAAGATGCCAAAAATGGAGGGTTATTTTTGGAAATCATTGATAGGTAGCTCTACCTGAGTGATACAACAAGCTAATATGAACTGAAATCTGGCAGGCCCTGTGGGTAGAGGAGTCGTAGCTTAGATTTAAGGAAGAACTAAGCCTAAGGAGCAGGGCATTGATAAATATTGGGGTTTATGTTCTATAGGTTAACTAAAACCAGGTTAATTTGTCAGTAGGGATGATTAAGGTGCAGCTTGTTTGTGGATATGAGCAGTGCTACTTGAAGTGGGGCTCACTTTGAACCACAGACTATTGAATCAGAATCTTTGAAAGTGGCACCTAGGAATTTACATTTTAACAACATTTTCATAAGTGCATTCCAGTTTGCCAAGTCCTGGGCTGGGAAAGGGTTGCTTTCTAGAGCTTCCTTTTGATTTACAAGCCAGAATCCCCTTTCTAGAGATTCAAAAACAGATTCTGAGTTGGTCCCAGCACTAGCTTCTAGCATCATCCGAGCAAATGATTTAGCCTTTCTGACCATCCGTTTCTTAAACTGTAAATTAGGAATAACACTTGTACAAATGAAGCCACGTACATACATAGAAACAGACATACACACACAGACATATATGTATGTGTCTGTATGCATACATATATATATATATGTAAAGGATCTAACAGATAGTTAGATATATATATATATACAGAGAGAGAGACAGAGATTGAAGAAATGAATGAAACCTTTTTGTATGCGACGATTATTGGAACACTGACTTTCTATAGTCTCCTTGGTTTTTTTCCTCTTCGGGCATATGTAGCCTGAGGAGATAGCTTTCCTCATCTGTTAAATAGAATATCCCATTTAACAGATTAGTGTTAAATCTAACACTAATTGTCAGCTGCTCTGCTCTGCTGCTGTGCTGACCTGTCTTGGGACATGGACTAGGGTGGAAGGGTGGGGCTGGAAAGCTGATCTTTATGGAGGTCAGTTATCTCTTGTGTCAATGCAGCGGACTTTGAACCATTCTGAGTCTTGGCCTTTAAGTGAGGTTTTTCCTGGCTCTCTAAAGTTGCTAAGATGAGTGGCACTGCAGCTAAAACTTCCAAGAGACTAGAACCACCTCTTCTCGGTCGGGGCAAGGAAAGAGGATAAATTGGGCAGCAGGAGGGTTGTGAGCTGGAATGTGTCCCCACTGGAGAGAAGAAAAGAGTCTTTTGGGTTCATGATGCAGAAGGAGAAAAAGAGAGAGAGAGAAAGAGAGAGACAGCGCGCGCCTAGGGAAAGTAAGCCCAACACAAAATCCATCACCCAGTCCTTCAGTTTTACTCCCTATCCCCTCCAGGCAAGGCTTTGGAACACCATGCAGTGTTGAGTGCAGTGCAGATTGAAAACCCTTCTGAGTTGGTATGTGCGGCCTGGTATGCTCTGCCCCCGCCCACCACTAGGCTTTCTGTTTATCCTCTGGCCTTATCCCTCTCTAGGGTATCTCTTCTTTTGACTGGGAGCCAGGAGTCCTGGATTTTAATCCTTTCTCTGCTGCCAATTAGCTCTGTGTACTTGGGCAATCAATTAGCCCTCCTCTTGGCCTCAACTTATTTAATAAAAAATGGTGAAATGAGCAATAAGCACAAGGCAAGAAGGATTAAGCCCAGCCATCTCTAACTCCCTTCGTGTTCTATGTCAATGCTTCCTTAGGGGGTTCCATGCTACCATCCAACCAGGGTTTGCTTTTCTGAGGCAAAGCCACACACTTCAGACCTACTCTTCTCTTAGCTTTGCCTACTCTATCACCAGCATAATTTACTTTCCCAAACCCCTAGACCTGACTCTGCCTTCCAAGATGAAAGATAATATCTCACATGCAGCCAGTGCTAAGCAATATTAATTTTACCTAATCTGCAAGAGTAAACATGGGACCTGAAGTCAAACAAACCCATGTAATAATCCTAGCTTATTAATTAAGGAATGACTTTAATGTGGGATTCTAAAGTAAGGTATTAGGCATCTCTCATCCTGAATTTCCACCTCTAATGGATTTAATAATACCTAATTTGTAAGGCTACAGGACCTTAAATGGACACAAATCATGTAGAGCTCTTAGCACAGTGCCTGGCACATAATGTGGGATCAACAACTGCAGTTGTCTTTCTTTCCCCAGCTGGGTAAAACTGGAGTATACTAACAACATCCTGAAAATTCTGCCTGACACTCAAGGTGATTATGAGACTAAATTGCCAGTGCTGGCCATCATCCAACTCCAAGGGGTGTCACACATATAAAGTGATACTGTGAATGGTATTCCAAGGGGGCAGCACTGACAGTAGGGTTAACGTCACACCATGTCAGCATTTTTTTACCTCTCTTTCTTTCTAAACACTTGCTGGCATCCTACCCCGTTTCCCCCCATGAAATGGTGGCTCTGGCTTTGGTCTCTTCCTTCCTTACTCAACCTACATAATTAGGTGGGTTTTGTCCCCTGAGATCCAGTCCTGATTTGCCTTCCTCAATATCTTCCTAATTTATACCTAATTCAGCCAGCCATGATCTCCCCTGTCCCTTTTTCCTCGACTCATTCCCCCATGTTCTTTTGCACATCAGTCTGTTCTTGTTTCCAATCTTGATTTCTTTTGTCCTCAAGATTTCCTGCCTCCATGCTTCGCTCTTGCTATTTCCTCAGCCTGGGAAGCTACCCCTTCCCATCTCTGCCTATCACAATGCTTTTTGTCAAAGCCAGCCAACATCTTTCCAATATCTCTCTCCTCGAAGTCACCGTAGGCCTTGATATTTAATTCTCCTGTTTCATTCCAATTTGTATTTAGGTCTTGTGTGTTCTTGCCTTTTCAAACCTACGTGATGCTTGATGGGAACAATAGCACATACCAATTTTAATATCCTTCACAGCACTTAATGCAGAACTCATGGGAGCTGTTCAACAGATAAGTACTAAATTGAACTCAGTCCACCTGAATGTTCTGTCAAATTTGATCTAGATACTTTCATTTAATAAGATGAAAACAAAGTTGTAGTCACTTCTTTGGATTCTCACAGATAGCAGGGAAAGAGTATGATGTAATGGTTATAAGACTTCATATCTGAGATCAGTCACTTGAAGTACAGTGTCTAGAACAGATTAGGTATTTAAATGTTTGCTTTTGTGAATAAATGAACAGAGGAAGCAGCCTGGATTTAAATCCTGAATGCACCTTTTCTTAATTGTGTTATCTGCTAAGTTGCTTAACACTTCTAAGGCTCAGTCCCTTCATTATTAAGATAGAATGGCAATAGAACCTACACTTGGAGGTTTTATAAATAGTGAACCTAATCATGTATATAAAACAGTAAAGGATCTAACAGATAGTGAATCCTTAAAATAGCCCTTAATAACTATTACCATTATTATTATTATATTAATCATTATCTAAATTGTTGGCCTGTACAAATATTTTCTAATTTAACTCAGCATCACTTTACTTGCAAAAATGCATTGCTGCTTAAAAATTCTGACAGGTAGCATGACTACATTTTTTAAATTAAAAAAACCTACAAGTTAATAAACTTCCACAAATTAGGAAAGGACTTTACTCAAGTTGCACACCTTCTTTTTAAGAATGTGTGAGTTGGCATGGGGGTGAGGTGCAAAAGCTGGTGTTTGAAAAAGAATTAAAAATAGTTCTTTAAGAAATAAAAATCTGTGTGTTTTGGCATTGCTAAAATGTAGAAAACGAATCTGCAGTATTTAGAACCATTGGCCAGATTGAAAGCTATGGTACCTAAATCCAGGATGGATTTAGCTTCCCTGAAAGCCACTCACAACTTCAAACACTGTTTTCTAAATGCATGTGCTCAGAGTTTTGTTACCCAAATAGTAGACATTATTTTAAAAATTGTAGAGAAACTAGCAAGTCAAATACAGGATCTTGGAACTGTAGGATTTTAGAACTGAAATGGATCTTGGAGGTAATCAAGCTCAAACCCCAAATTTCGCAGATGAAAATATGTAAGGCCCAGTGTGATCTTATAATTGCCTGGTAACTTTCCTTTGATGGCACAGAAGAATTTACTATACCTTTTGGTGCCAACATAGGACTTTATGAATGAATGGCTTTTGCACAAAAGCAAAGAGGACAATGTCAGAATCAGTTCACTTCATAGGCTTCACACTTGGTAAAAAGAGAAAGCCAACAAGTTCTGGGGAGTCAAGTGCTCCTTCACTGCCTCTTTGATAAGTAAGTGATAAGTATTAATAAATTGCCTTTGCAAGGCATGATCCCAGAGCTGACAATAAGCTTTTCCTATAGGCTCCATGCAGAAGGCTGGAGTATGTCCAATAACAAAACCAAACCAAAACAAAAAACTGAGTTTCATGTTAATATAACATTCAGAATACAGCTTTGCAAATGGTTAAAAAGAAAGCCTTTCTAGTACTTTTGAGACTAAACTCCACTAGAGAATGCCAGCACAACTATAATGACAAGGTTCAGATATATTTGCAAATTATTTATACGTAATTTGCAGAATCCTATAGAGGAAAAAGTTGCCTCTATATATGGAATCTTAATTTCTACTTTTAACGTTCCATTTTCTTCTCCTTTTTCTTTTTAATGATACAGCTCTACTATTCCAGATGTATAAGCTAGAGGCAAGTGAGAAGTTCTGAATTAAAGGACTGAGAGCAGTTTTTAAAAATTAATTCCATGTGCTGTTAATAAGTGTTATTTGAACAAAATTTAAGTGCTTGGAAAACATTGTATTAGTTAAATTTAAATAGGATTCATCACTAAAACATTCCTTAATGTCTTTTATATGCTAATTTATACTGTGAATTTTTTGAGAGAGTTGTGTAGAATATTCAGCACCTTCCTGACTGATTTTTCCCCCCACAAATCCTACTTTAGTAGTGTACTAGAGCATGAGTAACCAAAAAGCAGTTTAACTATGACTTGAAACTTCTAAATTACATCAAATGCCATAAGAGGAAAAAAATGAAAATGATTTGTCTTTGAGCAAATTTCTTCTTTTTGGCTTCTTCAAAGGATGATCTCTACACAGGTAAAATGAGAATACAGTCCTTGGATAAAATGCAAAGCAAGCATTTAATATGAGTGTTCTCCTAATCATAAAACTATGCTGGAAGCTGGAAGAAGTCATAGGAAGACTTGCATCACACCCAAATGTGAAAGTTTAAAAATGAACTTTCATTCATTCAAGGTGTGGAGAGAATGGAGGGAGTTGGAGTAAGTTCTTTCCCAGGCTCCTGCTGCCTTTTTCCCACCTTTAGTGACCCTTCAGAGATTCTTCAGAATCTGGGGACTCTATGGGATACAGTTAAAAACAACGCATTCTTATACATACACAACTCCCTCACTTTCTAAGTTTGTGAGAAAGGGGGTAAATTTTTAATTAACAGAAAAAATAATATTTGTAGAAAGTGGTGCTATAAAGCAAAAAGCCCTCTTGTTTTGATGAACACTTTGTTGGAACTAGCTGAATTTAGGCGTAGGAAGCTGGAGCAAAGTGACTAGTTAGTCATCTAGAAATATTAATCTAGTTACATAATCATCCAGAATGTGGGGTCTCAAAAGCAATTAAGGATAAAGAAAGAAAAGAGGTGAAAAATGATAAAGAAGGAGAAGATTCAGTCAAAGGATGTGAGGCTGAGGTGTACAGTGTTCTAGATGTTGTCAGGGGTTGTTATCCCATGACAGAAGATTTGTAATTAAAGACAAGTCTAAAATTTGATTTTAAATTATAGACATTATTGTGATTATAAAACATTCCTGGCCTCTTCAGATCTTCAGTAAAATTTAAAAACCATTGTGGAAATGAGCATGAAGCAAGTTTCATGTCTCAGAACGGGACATGGACAGACTATGAGGGACAATTGAGCCATAAAATGATGTAATCCAGCAGTAGCAAGAGCTCCTAAGAAATGTAGACGTTAGCAGAAATCATAGAGAAAGCCATATGCTTTCACAGAGTACACAGTGAATGGTTGGTAATGTTATTTAAATTTTAAGGAACAGAGCAGTCTTGGCTAATGGACCATTCTGAATAACAAAAGAAAGTTATGATTTTATATGGAGGAACATTTCCACTCCAGTGACTTGGAGTTTTCACCACTAAGAAATGCCAACAACCCCCAAATGAGTTGGCCTATATTTCTAATGATCAATTAGCCACATCCACTTGAATGCCTTACCAACACTTTAAATTTAGCATGATCCTGATGGTACCTTCCCCACTTCCTCCCAAGTCCCCATGTCTTTGTTTCCTGACTCTGTGAATGCTTCCGTTACCTGTCCCACTCATCTGTAACTCTTGTCTCCCATTAATACCACATAGTGAACTAGTCACCAAATCATTTTAATTTCCACTGCTTCCATATTATCCCCTTCTGTGTTTTTTCACTTCCTCAGTTTAGCTTGCATCACCTTGCTGAAACAGTTCTAAGTACCTATTAATTGCTCTCTCTCCCTTCCATCAATCCTCCAGGCTGCATCAATTATTACATGAAACACAGATCTTGTCAAGTCATGCTACTTTTAGACTTTATTATCTAGCTCCCCATTGCTTACAGGATGAGGTTGTTTGTAGCCTGGTTAAAAGATTTCTGGAAAATGTGTTGTTGTGCCACTCCAACCTTCATCTCCATTCATTTCCCACCCTATATGCTATGCCACAAGGTCACCCATACAATTTTCATTGCCAAATTATTTCTATTCATCATTTGTCTTTTCTGAAAAGACCTTGAGTCCAAGCAAAACATTCATGCTCTGTCTCTAGTGTAATTCAAAATGTCAATTAGAGATAAAAACAGATCTGATAAAGATTTGTGTTCTTTCTTCAGACGTTTGCATTGTTTAAAATTGTAACTCAGTAAATAATATGTTCAGAATGTTGTGTCACACTCATAGGAAAAAGCTGCAATTGCTCAAATTATACCTCACAGGTAATGAACATTCTACATGTTTGGCTGGGCTTGACCAATGAAGTGACCACTTTCTCAGGGATAAGCATTCCTTATAAGGCAGCATATATAGTATAAAGGGCATAGGATGTAGTTTGAGAATACAGCTTAAGGATCTGTGTCATAATTCACTGTTGAAAGGGTCTTAGGAAAAATATATCACTTTTATGAACCTCATTTTTTAAATCTGTAAGACAATATCTACTTCTCAGGGTTGTTATGCAGATCAAATGGAATCAGGGATATTAGAAGACAGCAAATGGTAGAGAAGGGATCTTGTAACCTATAAAGCACTACACAAATGTGGAAAAAAGTGCTATGAAAAGACAACTAGACATGGAGTCAAAATATATGGTATTATGGGTTGATCTGTGGTCTAGAAAAAGATATGTTAAAGCCCTAACCCCTGCTACTTGTGAGTATGACCTTATTTGGAAATTGGTTCCTTGCAGAAGTAAGTAACATGAGGTCATTAGGGTAGGCCCTATTTCAATACGACTGGTATTCTTATAAGCAAAGGAAAAGACAGAGACACATGAGAAAATGGCATGTGAAAAAGGAGGCAGAGACTGGAGAGTTACATGTGTAAGCCAAGTAACAGTCAGGTTTGCCAGCCACCACTGGAACCTAGGAGGGAGGCATGGAATAGATTCTCTCTTAGAGCCCTCAGAAGGAACTGACCCTAATGACACTCTGATTTTAGACTTCTAGCCTTCAGAACTGTGAGATAATGCAGTTCTGTTGTTTTAAGAGACCCAATTTGTGTTACTTTCTTACTGTAGCCCTGGGGAGCTAATATACATAGGTGTGAATTTTAGCTTCATCAATTACGACCTCTATGAATTCAAGTTAAATTATTTGAGGTTCCCCCACAACATTTTAAAGACACTTACCTTTCTGTGATTGTTTCTCTGAGGCCACTTGCCACCCCTTTGACCACAGTGCTAGCTTTAGGGGTCAGTACCACCTGAGATATAAAAAACGAGCCCTTCTTTCTTCTCTCAGTGATGGATGCTTGAAGAAACTGGATCAGTTTCTCGGGGTCTGTGGTGTTGGCCCAGGATGCTGGCATCATCTGCCCAGGCCACAGAAAGGGCACTTCCAGAGCCACTGGACTATGGTAGAAGACCAGCACTTGATAGTCCTTCTCCCACAGGTACTTTAAACTAACTTCTTGGGCAAAAATCGCTGGGCACATTTTATTTCCATAGATATCTTTCAGCATTTGGACTAGTTTTTCATGGTGATATTTCTGCATCCCATAAAAGTGGTTGAAGTCCAAGAACACTACCTCCTTATGGTGATCTGTGAGGAATGCATTGATCTCCTCAAGGCCTTCATTGACTTTGGCACTGAATAAACCATGAGCAAAATACAGTTCATTGTCAGGGTCTCTGGGCTTGGTGGAAATTCGAAGATCAAAATAACGAATCCCAGCTCCTAGCTGACCAGTAAAATTCATTGTCTGAGTGGCTAACCATTTCCTCATGAGCTTTTTGGCCACAGTTCCAAACACAGAGACAAAATTCTGGACGGTTTCTGGCTGTTCAGGACCTACTGGAGAGGCTTCATCAATGTAGAAGCTGAAGGAATCATGAGACCCTAGGAGAATAACAAGGCATAATGTGGTTAATTTCCAAGCCTTTGCCCTTTCCGAATTCATTCCCTCTTGCAATATCCATACCTCTTCCTCAAATGAGCCACAGGAAATACTAAGAAATTTAATACTAGTTATTTTTCATATCTTAGGAGAGTCCTTTATATAAATTGACATAGGATACAGAACCCTTCCATAGATCAAATTGATTATAAAACAATAAGAAGATTTCCTTATTAAATTTAAAATTTAAATAATCATCTGTTCTGTGAACCAAGAATGTAATACACTCACTAGAATTGGCTTTCCATATGGGGGACGTAAGTCATCACTCATAAAGCGATATGTATGAAGACTCACTAGTACTCAAATATTTTACAGTTTTACCCTTTTCCTTGATTTGGGGTTGAGTCTAAGCTTAGAAGGATTGTCTCAATGAATAAAGATGCCCTTTTCACAAGCAATCAGCATCTGAATTGTTACCTCATTCACTTCAGAAGGCATAAGAGGTCAAAGGAATAGAGGAAAGGAGAAATAAGAAGGCAGTATGATGCTGATATCTTTAACTTCATTCTTGACCTTGTGTTTGGCCAGTTGCAAACTTAGATGAGGTCAAGTACTTTTCACATATTGAATAAATGATAAACTGTTCTTGCAAGTCAACACTATTGACAACATTTAAAAATTAACTAATAGACTCTTTTCTTCACAAATTTTCTCTCAACAGCATAAACTCTTTTGGGAATTGGCTTCCAAATTTAGAAGAATTTCTTCCTAGGAAGAAAAAGGACTGTTTATTTGATTATTTTTGGCAGTTGCAAATATCAAGACTCTGAAAATGTAGCAATGAATATGTGTGTGATTTGTCACAAATAGTGACTGCCATTTGAAACTCTTTATTAGGACCCAATAAAGAAAAGTTATTTCAAGGTTGCATTTTGTTTCTTAAAACCTCCTTTAATTTTTAGGCATAACCCACTGAAGAGCTAAAATTAAAGTAACATATCCTGGATGCTTCACACATTAGAAGGCAGATGTGGTTTAAATTCTGACACCCTTTCCTGTTTCAGGACCTTGTCCTAGTACCATGATCCCCATCTGTTACTCAGGCTTCCCCTGAGTGCACTTTGTTTCTCCATTCCTGATCTCCCTTCCTTGAGGCACATCATTTCCTAGTTCTTTCACTCCCTAACCCAAAACTCACATACATATAATACACGCAAACACACACAAGAACCTTAAGTTTATCTGTACAACACTTCAGGGCCTTGGTCTGATAAGCTATTGGAAGCATTTTTGTTTCAATGATGCAATACATACCTATGTCTATATTCTCTCTCTCTCTCTCTCTCTCTCTCTCTCTCCAGCTTTAATAGCCCATAAGAATCACAACTGCCTACATTTCACATACCATGGTAGGTTGTTAAAGAAAGTACTTTGCAAAAAGTTTTGATACCCTGAAAATCATAACCTTTAAAATTTGGATAAGTTCTCAGAATGATTTGCTTTTTCAAAAACAATAAAAGATAACCCAAATATACAGAAATGCCATGTGTAATTTAATCTGAAACTGCACGCCTTATCTTTAGCAGACGGTATGGCAAGAAAATGTCAACCCTTTCTGAATAAGCAAAGCTGGGAGTTTGGTTCTGATTGGCAAATTTTCATAGGCATTTAAATTGCTGCATACTGATTTATTAGTTGCTATTCAGTTGTCTGCTAATTCAAATGAAAGCTAAACAAATGGTGCTATAGGTCAATATATACAGAGAAGTATATATTCTCCCACCGGTACTTTAAACTGTATTTCTATCTAAAAGATAGAAATAAAACCAAGTTTAAGAAGAATTATAATTAAATGATCTAAGATTAGAGGAGGTATTAATAAATTTATTTCAAAATGAATTAAAGATAAATTTAAAGGAACTAAGAGTCAATCATTCCAGCAAAAGTTCTAAGGAACTCCTTTCATTGGCCTGGGGTCTTAGAGAAGGTGGGGGTTCCTCCCAGGTTAAAAGTCTCCTTCTTCCACACCCCTTCAGACTCCATGTTTGGGTCCCCTTCCACGAACACCCCCTTCATGGAAGCTGTTTTTCTCTATCTTGGATTTTCCCTCTGGAGTCCCCTTCCACACTCTCTCGTGGAAGCCTAGCTTCCCCTCCGAAATTCCATCTCTATTTCCTTCCACTCAGTGTGGAAGCTTCTTTCCTTTTCTGGATTCCATCTGTCTGGATTCTCTCACTCAGTGTGAGAGCTGTTTCTTTCTCTCTCCTTCTCCTGTTTCTCTCTCTAAATAAATCACTTTCCACAAACACTGTTGAGTCCAGCATTCACTGCGCACTGCGCCGTGGTCCCCTCTCTCATTCTTGAGAGGGCAGGAGGCCAAGAAACTGGAGAAACAGCCTCTCAGGGGAGCTGAGGGCACCCTGAACCCCAATATTACAGGCTGAACCTATGACCTGCTTCTAATGGATTACATAAGACAAATATGATGGGATCACACTTCTGAGATTAGGTTACAAAAGGTTATGACTTCTGTCTTGTTACTTTTTTCCTTGCTTTGATGAGTGAACTGCCATGTTGGAGAGGCCCATGTGACACAGAGGTGGGAGTAGCTCTGGCCAACAACCAGCTAGGAGCAGAGGTCTTTAGACTAATAGCTCTCAAGGAACTGAATCCTGTTAACAGCCAATGAGTAAGCTTGGAAACAGGTCCTGCCTGAGTGAGATCTTGATTGCAGCTCTGTGAGAGAGACTGAACCAGGGAACCCAGTTAAGTAATGCTTAGATTTCTGATCCATAGAAGTACACAGAAACTCCGTGTTGTTTTAAGCCACTAATTCGGGGGTAATTTGTTACACAGCAATAGTTAACTAATACAGGCCATAACATCTCTTAATGAGGGGACATGTGGTTAATGAGGGGGCATGTGGCCAATAGACCCCCACTAGCTAAAAAGAGAGGTTAGAATTTCAAAGAAGAGAAATAAACTATGTTTATGTTATATGCATGTTTGTATGTTTGAAAACTGTATCAGGTATGAGAAAAATTTAAAAGTTGGTTTAAAAAATATTCTTGAATTCACAAATGGAGTTTTTTTCTGCTTACTGTTATGGATGATCTGAGATGTCAACTGGCCTAACCAATTGGCACATAGCATCAATTTTATTACCTTAGCAGTATACAATGTGTGTAATTATTTCTATATTTTATGATTTCCAGTAGTACTGGACTTAACTTTTCATCCTGCCATTTGGTGTGCTGGGAAGCCTGCCCCCAAAACATCTTTCTCTTGGTGATAAGACCTATATAATCCCTCCCCTTGAGTGCAAGGTCTATGATTTCATATTGTTCTTGTGATTATGTCACATTATATCAAAATGAGATTTAAAAGTGTGTAATTAAGGTTCCTATTCAGTTGTCTCTTAGTTAATCAAAAAGAGATTATTCTGAGTGGGCCTGACATGAGCAGACAAGCTCTTAAAAGAGGCAAAAATCAGCAACAGTTATTTTCCTGTTGGTCTTACATAAGCAAAATGCAATGTTGTAGAGAAGGCCATAGGGCAATGGAAGTCATTAAAAGCACACTAAAGTGGTATAAAATTAATTTAAACTGAAAGCATGTGATCAATCAGCAGCAATAGAAAAAATATTATTCAAACTTAAGCAGACCCACCTGAAAATATAGTTGCCATTTCCTACCCTTCTGATTGAAAACAAGACTGATTTTTATCATCAGAAGCACAAATTTAGGAGTCCATAAGAACCATAAAGCCCAGTAGACCATTTCATACTTTTCCAATTAAAAGCTTAACTTTTTGTTAAGTTTAGTATCTGAGCCTTTATTTCTGGTTATTCAGGGAGTTATTCCTCACTGAGCATTCCCATCTGCATATCATGCATTTATAAATAAACTTTGTGTTTTCCTCTGTTAATCTGTCCATTGACAGTTAGTTTGCAGGCCACTAATCTCTGGACCCAGGATGTAAGGGAAAAGGTTTTCCTCAAAATATAGTGAACACTAAGTAGCCCCTAGGAGCTGAAGTCTGAGGTTCTACAACTCAAGAAACCAGGTCTGTCAATAACTACCAAGCTTGCAAAACGAACCTTAGCCTCAAAAGAGATTGCAGTCTTGGTCAACATTCTGATTTCGGCCTGGTGTGATCCTGAGCAGAGGACACAGCTAATGCATATCCATAGTCCTTATTTACAGAAGCTGTGAGAAATTTGTACTATTTAGGCAACTATACTTGTGGTCATTTTAATGCAACAATAGAAAACTAATACATTTGGATGCTACTTAAAATCATCTGTATACATAAGTGTCATACAAGTATTACAGCACAGTTGAGACAATTAGTAAAAGTATTCTGTAATTTTTAGACTTTACATGTAAAGGGATATGAATGACTTGAAGCAATTACAGCATTTTGATTAGAGGCCCCCAGTAACTGGAAATAAGTTAGCCTCTCTGTGTAAAAAATTATATTTACTACTAATTCTATTTTGTAAATATTTTCTTCAAGTAAAATGATCTACCTGATGGAAATAAATGTTATTTTTTTAAACTAATGAATTGTTCATTCAGTAAAACATTTATCAAGCACCTACTATAAGTGCTGTTATTATGCAAAGTATCAGACAAGCATTGTTCTCATCCTCATAAATTTACAGATTAATATGTGATGCACATAAATAACTATAGTACAGTTTGGCAATGATTTTTTTAGGGACTATTGGGTAGCATGGGGTAGATAGGAGAAAATGTGTGATAACTGATTATTAATATCATGGGCTTATGCAAATAATTTTAAAACAACTAGACTAAATGCAAAAGTAGCCTTGCTTTTTGGGTTTAATGATAAATGGCTCTTGGGAGCCACACTAAACAGGGTACAGAATGGAAGCATTTGCATCTGGCTAATTTTGCCTTAATTTCTTACTGTGGGCTAGTTGGAAACTAAAAAAATAATTAGATACAATCCTTGCCTTCAAGAGTCTCATAATTTAATTACAGAAGTTAGGCATAGATACAACATATAATTCCTTATGCTGAATAGCATACCCTTCATTCTTTTCACAGACATTCACTGAGCATCAACTGTGTTGAAGGCACTTAAATCAGACAGTGGAAGGTAAAGAGAATCAATTTGGATGTGGAAGGAAAACATCTGCACTTCTATTTTTTATATTTATCTTGCAATGATAAAAATTAAACATTAATAACATTTTACATAGATATTGCCACTGTCACTTACAGGATAGCCAAATACCATATTCAGTTCTCAAGGTATTTTTTAAAAAATAATGGGAATTCCACTGCCCTGAATGATACCCTCATTCATTTGATCAGATAAGTGCTGCATTGCAGTTTGCTGTAATATCTTGGCTGGTTAAATGGACTTTAGACTGGCAGAGTTTAATTATCCAAACACTCCCAAAATAGACATGTGGTTTTAGAAGTTTTTTTCTTTTTCATAAAAAAGGGCCAGACTAAAGATAATTCAATTAAGTAGATAAGAAAACGAAAACTGACACCTATACTTTTATTATGAGCTTTTCATTAGTCATATTACTGTATTGTAATTTTAGTTAATAGAAACACAACCAAAATAATATGAAGTTACCAAGAAGACTACCTGATATGTGAATTCACTTTTATTATTGTTAACTATGAACCTCACTCTTAAGTGTGTGTCATGTTTTGTAATACCAGTTCATAATAGACTAATAATACCACAATAAGAAATATGATTTAAAATAACACATATTTTACACTTTATTAGTATAGTAATGCTTGTATAATTTATATATAAATGGATTTATATTTCTAAATATATACAAGCACACTCAAAATTTATGAATAAATATATCATGATTACTTGCTTGGTTTTTTTTTTTTAGCTGATAGGAAGGCTTCTAATTTAGTACACTGAAATGATTAGACTGGAGGAACTAAGTAAAAATGACTCAAATTAGAAACTACTGGAGACAGAGAAATCAGTTAAAGCCTACTGATGTGCTAGTGATTTGAGATATAGAGCATCTCTGAGAAATAAAACATACTGAAAAAATTCAGCCCTCAGTGCTTCTCTGCATGATACAAGATATTGCCATCAGAAAAAAAATCACCCAACGAATGCCATTCTTTACTACTTCCTTGGTTCCCAAATCCCTATTTGGAAGTAAGAGTTAGCAGTGTGAGCATAATTAAGCAGAATACTTCCTTCCTCCAGATCCCAAAGCAGATGCATAAGAAGACATGGCTGAGTTTCTGAGCAACAAGTATTCACTTACAAAGCACAAGGTAAGCTTTACTGTGTTCTTTGCAATTGAAGTCAAATATCCCAACATGAGAAGAGCCTCTGTGCACATAGACAAAGACACCCAAGTAAAGGCTCTCATGTGCTTTCAGTACTCAAAATAGTCATACATCTGGGGATTCGGTCAGTCAACACCATGTCTGCTGTTGATGTTGGTAATAGTAACTTTCAGAAACTTCAAGAGGTGAAAAAAGATCTCCATAGAAAAGGAAATCATGGTCAATATAATTTTTGTGATAAATTTGTATTTCTAAATTTCTAAAAATATTCACATCATATACATTTTATATAACTTTCAGTTGACTAGAATTTTTTTTTCATTGATGTGTTCCTTTTTAAATTACTAAAGAATGTAGATACAATAAAATGTATTCATTTTAAGTATGCAATTCAGTGAGTTTGACAAATGTATGCATCCAAGTAATTACCACCACAATCAAGGTATAGCATATTTCCACCAGAAAGGTCATCCCTAGTGTCCCTTTGTAGCAAGTTCCCCATATCCACCCCCAGATCCAGGGAACCACTAATTTGCTGTATATCACTCTAGGTTAGTTTTGACTTCTCTTTAATTCCATATAAATGACATATGCAATATGTATTCTTTTCAGTCTGTCTTTTCCTTAGAGTATATATTTTGAGATTCATCCTATGTTGTTGTATGTATCAGTAGTTTTTTTTTTTTTGCTTTTTATTGTTGTCATATTCCAACAGTATTCCATCATTTGCATACATCAGAATTTAACCATTCATTTGTTTTTGAGCATTTGGGTGGTTTCCACTGCTAATTATTCTGAACCAAACTACTCATTGCTGAATATTTTTTTCTAGAGACATTTCTCTTTTATTTTTCTTGCATAAGTCCAAGGAATAGAATTGCTAGGATAAATGGTATTTGTTTTATATTTTAAGAAATTGCCAAATTTCCCAAAGAGATTGTCTCATTTTATATTTCTTCCAGCAATATATTAGAGTTCCAGTTACTCCACATGGTACCAAGGCTCGATAATGTGAGTCTCTTTAGTATTAGTCATTTGAGTGGGTATACACTGGTATCTCATAGTGGTTTTAATTTTCAAATCTCTGACAAATAAAGATGTTAAGAATCTTTCTAGGAGAGAGGAAGACTAAGAGGGTGAAATAGAAAGCTCCACAAATCGTCCTCCATGCAAGTTAAAAACTATCTACATAGAAAAAACAAACAAAAAACCTAAAACACCTGCATAAGAACGAAAAATCAGGTGAGCACTTATAGTACCTGGTTTTAACTTCATATTTCTGAGAGAGGCACTGAAGAGATAGAACAAACAGTCCTGAATTCCTGACATCATCCTTCCCCACCCTGGTGGCAGTAACTTGGTGAAGAGAATATCTCTGGGTACTAGGGGAGGAAGGAGACAGCAATTGTGAGGCAGTGAACTCCATGTTGTCCTGTTATAGCAGATAGGAAAATTGGACAAAAATCAGCTGATGCTTGCTTGCTAAGGGAGCACTTAAATCAACCCTAGCCAGCAGGGGAATTGCAGATCCCAGTGGTTCAAACTGGAGTGCCTGCAAACCTCACCACCAAGGGCTATAGCACCCTGAGTCTCCAAGTAAACATAAAAGGCAGTCTAGACCATGAGGACTGCAATTCAGGCAATTCCTAGAGCTGAAATCGGCCCAGAGACAGTGGACTGAGGGGGCACATGACACACTGAAACATCAGCTGAGGAAACCAAGAGTGCTGGTATTACCCTTCTCCTAACCCCAAGCTGCACAGCTTGAGGCTCCAAAAGAGACACCTTCCTTCCTCTTGAGGAAAGGAGAAGGAAGAGTTGAGAGGACTTTGTCTTGCCTCTTGGATACCAGCTCAGCCACAGCTGGATAGAACACCAGTCAGTGCCATGAGGTCCCCATTTCAGCCCTTGATCGCAGATGACATTTCTAGACACACCCTGGACCAGAAGGGAGCCTGCCGCCTTGAAGAAAAGGATGTAGTCCTGCCAGCATTCATCACCTGAAGAGCGCTTGGGCCCCAAGTAACCAGCAGCAATACCCACGTATTACATCGAAGGCTTTGCGTGAGCCACTGAGACTTGCTGGCTTCGGGTGATTCTCAGCACATTACCAGCTGTGGTGGCTACTGGGCAAATTCCTTCTTTTTGAGAAAAGCAGAGGGAAAAGTAAAGGGGACTTTGTCTTGCACCTTAAAGAATCAGCTCTGCCAGCAGAGCTACAGAGGGTAGAGCACCAAGCAGGCTCTTGGGGTCCGCAGTTTCAGGAATTGACTCTTGATTAGCATTTCTAGGCATGCCCTGGATCATGCAGGAGCCCACTACCCTAACGAGTGAGTCCCAGGCCAGGCAGCATCAACCACAAGCTGACTTAAGAAACCGTGGGCCTTAAGGGAACACCAGCAGTAGTGTGGCAGTACTCCTCATGACCTGGGGTGGTGGTGGTGGCTATGATGGTGGTGGAGGCTCTTCTGCCTTTGGAAAAAAGAGGGAAGTGTGGTAATGACTGCATTTTGTAGTTTTAGTGCCAGCTCAGCTGCAACACCGTGTAACACAAGGTAGACCTGTAAGGTTTTTGACTCTAGTCTCTGACTCTTAAACAGCACTTCTGGACCCACCGAGGGCCTGGGATATCTCTCTGATCTAAAGGGAAGGACACAGGCCTGGTTGGCTTTGCCACCTGCCGATTGTACAGCCCCTGGGCTTTGAGTGAACATAGGCAGTAGCCAGGGAGTGGTTACAGCCAGTGCTTTTCTGATTTCAGGTCTGACTCAGCACAGTCATAATAGTGATTGCCACAGGAGTGCTTCTGTCACTGCATCCCCAGCTTTAAGTGGCTCAGAACAGAGAGAGAGACTCTGTATATTTGGAAGACAGTAAGACAACAAAAGTCTCTGCCTGATAATCCAGAGAATTATCCTGGATCTGGATGAAGACAATCAAGGTGGTACCTGTACAAGTATGCAGGAATCACAGTGTTACTGGGCTTGGGGTGCTCCCTAAAGTAGATACCACTTAGATCACAATACCCAAGTCCTTTCAAACATCTGGAAAACCTCCCCAAAAAGGATGGTTACAAACAAACTCAGAAAGTGAAGACTACAATAAATACTCAACTCCTCAATGCCTAGACGCTAAAGAATATCTACTAGCATCAACATCATCCAGGAAAACTTGACCTCACCAAATTAATTAAATAAGGCACCAGGGGACTAATCCTGGAGAACAGAGATATGTGACCTTTCAGAGAGAGAATTCAAAATAGCTGTGTTGAGGAAACTCGAATTCAAGATAACACAGAGAAGAAATTCAGAATTATATCAGATAAATTCAACAAAGACATGGAAATAATTAAAAAGAATCAAGCTGAAATTCTGAAGCAGAAAAATGCAATTGGTATACTAAAGAATGCATCGGGATTCTTTAATAACATGATTAATCAAGCAGAAGAAATAATTAGTGAGCTTAAAGACAGGCTACTTGAAAGAATACAGCCAGAAGAGACAAAAAACAAAACAATGAAGCACTTAAACAGTATCTAGAAAATAGCCTCAAAAGGGCAAATGGAAGATTTGTTGACCTTGAAGAGAAGGTGGAGAAAGATATAGGAGTAGAAAAATTATTCAAAGGGATAAATAATAACTTTTATTAAGTTAAAGTTTATTCAAAGGGAGAACTTTCCAAACCTAGAGAAAGGTATCAACATCCAAATACAAGATGGTTATAAACACCAAGCAGATTTAACCTGAAGAAGACCACCTCCAAGCATTTAATCATCAAGTTTCCAAAGGTCAAGGATAAAGAAGGGATCCTAAAAGTGCCAAGAAAAAAAATAATAACATACAATGGAGCTCCAATATGTCTGGCAGCAGACATTTCAGTGGAAACTTCATGGGCCAGGAGAGAGTGGCATCACATATTTAAAGTGCTGAAGGGAAAAGCTTTACCCTAGAACAGTATATATGGCAAAAAATATCTTTGAAACATGAAGCATAAATGAAGACTTTCCCAGACAAATGAAAGGTGAAATTTAATCCACACCAGACCCACCTTAGAAGAAATATCAGAGAGTCCTTCAAACAGAAGGAAAAGGACATTAATGAGCAATAAATTATCATCTGAAGGTACAAAACTCACTGGTAATAGTAAATGTGCAGAAAAACACAGAATATTATAAAACTGTCACTGTGGTGTGTAAAGTACTCTTATCTCAAGAAAAAAAACTAAATGATGAACCAATGAAAAATAATAACTACAACAAAGTTTCAAGACATAGACAGTACAATATAAATGGAAACAACAAAAAGTTAAAAAGCAGAGAGACAAAGTAGAATTTTTATTAGTTTTCTTTTTGCTTGTTTATTCAAATTGTATTAAGTTATCAGGTTAAATAATGGGTTATAACATTGCATTAGTAAGCCTCGTAGTAATCTGAAACCAGAAAACATACAATGGATACACAAAAACAAAAAGCAAGAGAAGTTAAAACATATCATGAGAAAAAAATCACCTTCACTAGAGGAAGACAGAAGGGAAAAAAGAAAATAGAGAAGACCGTAAAACAACCACAAAACAAATAATAAAATAGCAGTAGTAAGTTCTTACTTATCATTAATAACATTGAATGTGAATGGAGTAAACTCTCCAATCAAAAGACATAGATTGGTTAAATGATTGGAAAAACAAGACCTATTGATCTGTTGCCTACAAAATCCACACTTTACCTGTAAAGACACACATAGAATGAAAATAAAGGGATGGAAGAAAGATATTCCATGCCAATGGAAACCAAAAAAAGAGCAGGAATAGCTATAGTTATATCAGACAAAATGGATTTTAAGACAAAAAACTAAAAGAAGAGACAAAGAAGGACACTATATAATGATAAAAGTGTTAATTTAAAAAGAGTATATAACAATTTTAAATATATATGCACTCAACAGTAGATAACCCAGATATGAACATAAAATATTATCAGAGCTAAAGAGAGATATAGGCCCTAATAAAGTAATAGCTGGAGACTTCAACACCACACGTTCAGCATTGGACAGATTGTCCAGACAGAAAATAAAAAATGAAACTTGTTAGACTTCATCTGTACCATAGACCAAATGTATCTAATAGATAGTTACAGAAAATCTCATTCAGAGCTGCAAAATACACATTCTTTTCCTCAGCACATTGATATATTATCAAGGACATATCATATGTTAGGTCACAAAACAAATCTTAAAACATTGAAAAGCAATTTAAATAATATCAAGCATCTTCTCTGATCACAATGGAATAAAACTAGATTTTAATAACAAGAGGAATGTTGAAAACTATACAAATACACAGAAATTTAAGAATATGCTCCTGAATGATCAATGTATCAATGAAAACATTAAAAAGGAAATTGAAAAATTTATTGAAACAAATGATAATGGAAACACAACATACCCAAATCTATGAGATATAGCAAAAGTAGTACTAAGATGGAAATTTATAGATGTAAGTGCCTACATCAAAAACAAGGAAAAACTTCAAATGAATAATCTAACAATGCATCTTAAATAAATAGTATGAATAATATTCATACTACTAGAATAGTATGAATAAACCCAAACCCATAATTAGAAGAAATAATATGAGAGCAGAAATAAATGAAATTGAAATGAAAAAACAACAAAAAATAACAATGAAACAAAAAATTGAGTTTTGAAAAGTTAAACAAAATTGAAAAACCTTTAGCCAAGCAATGAAAAAAGGAGAAACTTAATAAATAAAATTAGAAATTAAAAAGGAAACATTATAACTGATACTGAAGAACTTCAAAGACTCATTAGCAGCTACTAGGAGCATGTACATGCCAATAATTTGGAAAATCTAGAAGTTAACAAATTCCTAGATACATTCAACCTAGCAAGATTGAACCAAAAGAAATCCAAAACCTGAATAGATCAGCAACAAATAATGAGATTGAAGCAATAATAAAAAGCCATCAACTAAAGAAAAGCTTGGGACCTGATGGCTTCACCACTGAATTCTACCAAATATTTAAAGAAGAATTAATATCAATTCCACTCAAACTATTCTGAAAAATAGGAGAGAAGGGAATATTTCCAAACTCATTCTATTAGGCCAGCATACCTGATTCTAAATCCAGACAAAGACACATAAAACAAAAACAACAATACCACCCAACTACAGGCCAATATCTCTAATGAATATTGATACAAAAATCCTCAGCAAAATACTAGGAAATTGAATTCAACAATACATTAGAAAAATCATTCACCATGATTGATATGGTTTGCCTCTGTGTCCCCACCCAAATCTTATGACAAATTATAATTCCCAATGTTGGGGGAGGAACTTGGTGGGAGGTTACTAGATCATGGCAGTGTATTTCTCCCTTGTTGTTCTCATGGTAGTGAGTTCTCAAGAGATCTGGTTGTTTAAAAGTATGTAGCAGTTTCCGCTTCTGTCTCTCTTTCTCCTGCTCCACCATGGTAAGACATGCTAGCTTCCCCGTCACCTTTCACTATGATTATAAGTTTCCTGAGGCTTCCCAGCCATGTTTCATTCATAGCCTGTGGAACTGTGAGTCAATTAAACCTCTTTTCTTCATAAATTACCCAGTCTCAGGTAGTTTTTTATAGCAATGTGAGACAGAAAATTAGTACCAGAGAAGTAGGGCATTGCTATAAAGATATCTGAAAATGTGGAAGGCATCTTAAAACTGGGCAATAGATGAGTTTAGAACAGTTTGGAGGGATCAGAAAAAGACAGGGAAAGGAAGTTTGGAACTTTCTAGAGATGTAAATGGTTTTGATCAAAATGCTGATAGTGATATGGACAGTGAAGTCCAAGCTGTGGTGATCTTAGATGGAAATGAGGAACTTATTGAAAACTGGAGTAAAAGTCATATTTGCTATGCTTTAGTAAAGAGACTGGCAGCATTGTGCCCCTGCTCTAGAGATCTTTGGAAATTTGAACTTGAGACAGACAATTTAAGGTATCTGGCAGAAGAAATTTCTAAGTAGCAAAGCACTCCAGATGTGGTCTGGCTGCTTTTAAAAGCCTACAATCATTTGCATAAACAAAGAAATGACCTGAAAATATAACTTATATTTAAAAGGAAAGCAGAGCATAGAAGTTTGCACAATTTGCAGCCCAACCACGCAGTAGAAAAGAAAAACCCAATTTCAGACGAGGAATTCAAGGCTGCAGAAATTTGCATAAGTAAAGAAGAGCTAAATGTTAATAGCCAAGGCAATGGGGAAAATACTTCTAGGGTATTTCAGAGATTTTTGTGGCAGCCCCTCCCAATACAGGCCTGGAGGCCAAGGAGAAAAACGTGGTTTCTTGGGCCAGGCCCAGGGCCCTGCTACTCTGTGCAGTCTTGGGACTTGAAACCCTGCATCCCAGCTGCTCCAGCTCTACCCATGGTGACAAGGGGCCAAGGTACAGCTTGGGACCTTGCCTCAGAGGGTCCAAGCCCCAAGCCTTCATGGCTTTCACATGGTTTTGGGCCTGCAGGTGCACAGGAGGCAAGAGTTGAAGTTTGGGAGCCTCTGCCTAGATACCAGAGGATGTATGAAAACACTTTGATGTCTAGGCAGAAGTCTGCTGCAGGGGTAGAGCCCTCCTGGTACAGAATAATCTCTACCAGGACAATGCATAGGAGAAATGTGGGGTTGGAGCCTCCACAGAGAGTCCCCACTGGGGCCCTGCATAGTGGAGCTGTGAGAAGAGGGACACAATCCTCCAGACCCCAGAATGGAAGATCCACTGATAGTTTGCAGTGTGTGCCTGGAAAAGCCACAGTCACTCAATGCCAGCTTGTGAAAGCAGCCATGGGGACTGTACTCTGCAGAGCCACAGGTATGGAATTGCCAGTGCCTTGAGAGCCCAACACTTGCATCAATGTGGCATGCATGTGATACATGGGGTCAAAGTGGATTATTTCAGAGCCTTAAGATCTAATGACTACCCTCCTGGGTTTTGGACACTTGCATGGGGTCTGTAGCCCCTTTGTTTTGGTCAATTTCTCCCTTTTGGAATGGGAGGATTTATCCCATGCCTATACTGCCATTGCATCTCGGAAGTAACTGACTTGTTTTTCATATTACAGGATCATAGCTGGAGGGCACTTACCTTGTCTCAGATTTGGACTTGGAATTTTGAGTTAATGCTGGAATGAGTTAAAATGTTAGAGGACTGTTGGGAAGGCATGTCTGCATTTTGAAATGTGAGAAGAATATGAGATTTGAGAGGGACAAGAAACAGAATAATATGGTTTGGCTTTGTGTCCCCATCCAAATCTTATGTTGAAATGTAATCCCCAGTGATGTGGAAGGGACCTGGTGGGAGATATTAAATCATGGGGATAAATTTCTCCCTGGCTATTCTTTTAATAATTAGTGATTTCTCATGAAATCTGGTTGTTTAAAGTTGTGTAGAATTTTCCTCTGTCCTCTCTCCTGCTCTGCCATGGTAAGAAGTGCTTGCTTTCCCTTCACCTTCTGCAATGATTGTAAGTTTCCTGAGGCCTCCAAGCCATGCTTCCTGTATAGCCTTTGGAACTGTGAGTCAATTAAACTTCTTTTCCTTATAAGTTATCCAATCTCAGGCAGTTCTTTATAGCAATGGGAGAAAAGGCTAATGTAATGACCAAGTGGAATTTATCCCTGAGATGAAGTACAGTTCAACATATGCAAATCAATCAACATGGTACATCATATCAACAGAATGAAGAATAAAAGCTAAATGAGCATTTCAATTGATGCTGAAAAAAACATTCAATCATTTCCAACATCTCTTTATGATAAAAATCCCCAAAAACAGGGGATAGAAGGAACTTATCTCAACATAATAGCCATATATGACAGACCCACGGCTAGTATCATACTGAATGAAGAAAAACTGAAAGTCTTTCCTCTAAAATCTAGAACATGACAAGGATGCCTACTGTCAGCATTGTTGTTCAATATAGTACTGGAAGCCCTAGCTAGAGCCATCAGACAAGAGAAAGATATAAAGAGGATCCAAATTGAAATGGAAGCCAAATTATCCTTGTTCATGGATAATATAAACTAATATTTAAAAAATCTATACTCCACAGAACAACCATTAGAACTCATAAACAAATTCAGTAAAGTTACAGGATACAAAATCAACATATAAAAAAAGTAGCATTTCTACATGCCAACAGTGAACAATGGAAAAAAGAAATAAAGTATTCCCATTTACAACAGCTGCACATACAATACCTAGGAATTGGTTTAACCAAAGAAGTGAAAGATCTCTATAATGAAAACTATAAAGCATTGATGAAAACAGTTGAAAAGGACACCAAAAAATGGAAATATATTCCATGTTAATTGGTTGGAAGAATCAATATTGTGAAAATATCCATACTACTAAAAGCAATCTGCAGATTCAATGTGATCCCCATCAAAATACATTAAAATACAATGATATTCTTCACAGAAATAGAAAAAAAAATCCTCAAATTTATATGGAAGCACAAAAGACCTGAATAGCCAAAGCCATCCTAAGCAAAAATTACAAAACTGGAGGAATCACATTACCTGACTTTAAATTATACTACAAAGCTACAGTAACCAAAATAGCATGGCACTGACATAAAAACAAACACATAGACCAATAGAATGAAATGGAGAACAGAGAAACAACTCCACACTACTATATTAAACTCAGTTTAGATAAAGGTGCCGTGAACATGGACTGGGGAAAAGATAAGATAAGCACCACTTCCATAAGTGGTCCTGGAAAAACTGGGTATCCACATGCAGAAGAATGAAGCTAGACCCCTGTCTGTTACTATCTAGAAAAATAAAATCAAAGTGGATTCAAGACTTAAATCTAATACCTAAAACTGCAAGATTACTACAAGAAAACAATAGAGAACACTTCCAGGACAATGGTTTGGGCAAACATTTCTTGATCAGTACCCCAGAAGCACAAGCAACTGAAGCAAACATGGACATATGGGATCACATCACATTAAAAAACTTCCACACAACAAAAAAAGCAATCAACAAAGTGAAGAGACAACCCACAGAATGGGTGCAAATATTTGCAAACTACTCCTCTGATAGGAGATTAATAACCAGAATATATAAGGAGCTCACAATCATCTTACTCCAGTTAAAATGGCTTATACCCAAAGAGAGCCAAGAGCAAATGCTGGCGAGAATGTGGAGAAAAGGAAACCCTTATACAGTGTTGGTGGGAATGTAAATTAGTGTAACCACTATGAAGAACAGTTTGGAGTTCCTCAGAAAACTAAGAGTAGAGCTACCATGTGATCTCGCAATTCCACTGCTGGGTTTATACCCAAAAGAAAGAAAATCAGTATACTGAACAGTTAGCTGAACTCCTATGTCTGCTGCAGCACTGTTTACAATACCTAAGATTTGGAAGCAACCTAAATGTCCATCAACAGATAAATGGATAAAGAAAATGTGGTACATATACACAATGGACTACTATTCAGCCATATAAAAGAATAAGATCCAGTCATTTGCAACTACATAGATGGAATTGGAAATTATTATGTTATGTGAAATAAACTGGGCACAGAAAGACAAACATTGCATGTTCTTACTTATTTGTGGAATCTAAAAATCAAAACAATTGAACTC
Source organism: Cheracebus regulus (assembly GCA_963574635.1). Lineage (NCBI taxonomy): Eukaryota > Metazoa > Chordata > Mammalia > Primates > Pitheciidae > Cheracebus > Cheracebus regulus. The sequence goes on along the minus strand of CAUYQU010016806.1, from coordinate 46,455 downwards.
ACAGACATAGAGAGTAGAAGATGGTTACCAGAAGTTGGGAAGAATAATGAGGAACTGCAGGGGAGGTAGGGATGGTTAATGGGTACAAAAAACTAGTTAAAGAATGAATAAGACCCACTATTTGATAGCACAATATGTTGACTATAGTCAATAACAACTTAATTGTACATTTTTGAATAACTTAAAGGGGATAATTGAATTGTTTGTAACTCAAAGGATAACCATTCAAGTTGAAGGATATTTCATTCCCTATATTGTATATGTGTATCAAAACATCTCATGACCCCATACATCTATACACCTATTATGTACCTATGAAAATTTAAAAAGCTAGAACAAATTAAAAGTAATACAAAAGAATATGATGTGCTTATTTGACACTTTATTTTGAATTGTTCATGCCAGTCTTTTACTCGTTTTAAAATTTGGTTAGGTTGTAATTATTTAGTTCTCAGAGCTATTCTGAAAACAAATATTTTGTTTCTTTCAGTTTGTGGCTTTCTTTCATGTACATAATGTTGCCTTTTAAACAGCCATAGTTTTATTTTTGATGAAATTCAATGTATTTGTTTTTTATTCTATGGTTTGCTCTTTTTGTGCTGTAAAAAATATCTCCCTATCCCAAAGTTCTAAAAGTTTAAAAATGTTTTATTCTAGAAGTTTTATAGCTTTGGCATTTATATTTGGTTCCACAAACCATTTTGAGTTAAATTATTATGCATGACATAAGGGTCAAAAGGTCAAAGGAACATCCAGTTGTTCAAACACTACTTGTTGGAAAAAAAACTATCTTTTCTTCCGCTAAATTACCTTGGCATGTTTACTGAAATTAATTGACCATATATGTACGGGCCTAGTTATGGAATATCTAATTGGTTTCTAGATTTCTCTGTATGCCAACACCACACTGTCTTAACTTTTATGACAGGAGCCTTTTAGATGGCTCCCAATGATCTTTGCTTTCTGGTTTCTCATTCTATTATAACGAAACTCTTGATTTTCTAAAAGAGATTGTGTAAGACATGCATTATTTTCCCCTTAAGTTTCTGAATTAAATAAACTACTAAAGCCATCTAGTATCAGAGTTCTTTTGTGAGAATCTTTTAAAACATAAAATTCAATTTCTAAACTAAAACAATGCTATTTACTTAACTTTTGGTAATAGTTGCCTTTCAAAAAAATCTGTACATTTACCTTCTGAGCTGTAGCATTTATTGATACAAAGTTGTTCATAATATTCTTATTATATCTTTAATGTCTGTAGGATCTGGTGATGCGCCTCCTTCATTCCTGTTAGTGTGTGTGTGTGTGTGTGTGTGTGTGTGTGTGTGTGTGTGTGTATACACACTTTATATATATTTTATTGGACTTTAGGTTCTGGGGTACATGTGCGGAACATGCAGGATTGTTGCATAGGTACATACATGGCAATGTGGTTTGCTGCCTCCATCCCCGTCACCTATATCTGGCATTTCTCCCCATGTTATCCCTCCCCAACTCCCTAACCCCAACTGTTCCTCCTCTAGTCCCCCCAACAGACCCCAGTGTGTGATGCTCCTCTCCCTGTATCCACGTGTTCTCATTGTTCAACACCCGCCTATGAGTGAGAACGTGCAGTGTTTGATTTTCTGTTCTTGTGTCAGTTTGCTGAGAATGATGGTTTCCAGATTCATCTATGTCGCTACAAAGGACAGAAACTCATCATTTTTTATGGCTGCATAGTATTCCCTGGTGTACATGTGCCACAATTTCCTTGTCCAGTCTATCATCAATAGCATTTGGGTTGGTTCCAGGTCTTTGTTATTGTAAACAGTGCCGCAATCACCATACATGTGCATGTGTCTTTATAACAGAATGCTTTATAATCCTTTGGATATATACCCAGTAATGGGATTGCTGGGTCAAATGGAATTTTTATTTCTAGGTCCTTGAGGAATTGCCACACTGTCTTCCACAATGGTTGAACTAATTTACACTCTCACCACATCCTCTCCAGCATCTGTTGTCTCCAGATTTTTTATCGCCATGCTAATTGGCATGAGACAGTATCTCAATGTGGTTTTGATTTGCATTTCTCTAATGGCCAATGGTGATGAGCATTTTTTTCATGATTTGGCCTCATATATGTCTTCTTTTGAAAAGTGTTTGTTCACATCCTCTGTCCACTTTTGAATGGGTTTGTTTTTTTCTTGTAAATCTATTTCAGTTCTTTATAGATTCTGGATATTAGCCCTTTGTCAGATGGATAGATCACAAAAATTTTTTCCCATTCTGTTGGTTGCCAGTTCACTCTAATGATTGTTTCTTTTGCTGTGCAGAAGCTCTGGAGTTTAAATAGATCCCATTAGTCTATTTTGACTTGTTGCCAATGTGTTTGGTGTTTTAGTCATGAAATCCTTGCCTATGCCTATGTCCTGAATGGTTTTGCCTAGGTTTTCTTCTAAGATTTTTATGGTGTTAGGTCTTATGTTTAAGTCTTTAATCCATCTGGAGTTAATTTTAATTTAAGGTGTCAGGAAGGGTTCCAGTTTCAGCTTTCTGCACATAGCTAGACAGTTTTCCCAACATCATTTATTAAACAGGGAATCCTTTCCCCATTGCTTGTTTTTGTCAGGTTTGTCAAAGATCAGATGGTTGTAGATGTGTGGCATTTCCTCTGAGGCCTCTGTTTTGTTCCATTGGTCTGTATGTCTGTTTTGGTACCAGTACCATGCTGTTTTGATTACTGTAGCCTTGTAGTATAGTTTGAAATCAGGTAGCGTGATGCCTCCAGCTTTGTTCTTTTTGCTTAGAATTGACTTGGTTGTCAGGGCTCTCTTTTGGTTCCATATGAAGTTTAAGGTGGTTTTTTTCCAGTTCTGTGAAGCGGGTCATAGGTAGCGTGATGGGGTAGCACTGAATCTATATATTACTTTGGGCAGTATGACCATTTTCACAACACTGATTCTTCCTAACCATGAGCATGGAATGTCTTTCCATCTGTTTGTGTCCTCTCTTATTTCGTTGAGCAGTGGTTTGTAGTTCTTCTTGAAGAAGTCCTTTACATACTTTGTTAGTTGTATTCTTAGGTATTTCATTCTCTTTGTGGCAGTTGTGAATGGCAGTTCATTATTGATTGGCTCTCTTTAGTCTGTTATTGGTGTATAGGAATGCTTGTGATTTTTGCACATTGATTTTGTATCCTGAGACTTTGCTGAAGTTGCTTATCAGTTTCAGGAGATTTTGGGCTGAGACAATGGAGTCTTCTAAATATACAATCATGCCATCTGCAAATAGAGACAATTTGACTTCTTCCTTTCCTAATTGAATACGCTTTCTTTTTCTTGCCTGATTGCTCTGGCTAGATCTTCCAATACTATATTGAATAGGGGTGGTGAGAGAGGACATCCTTGTCTAGTGCCAGATTTCAAAGGGAATGCTTCCAGTTTTTGCCCATACAGTATGATATTGGCTGTGGGTTTGTCATACATAGCTTTTATTAATGTGAGATACGTTCGGTCAATATCTAGTTTATTCAGAATTTTTAGCATAAAGGGCTGCTGAATTTTGTCAAAGGCCTTCTCTGCATCTATTGAGATAATCATGTGGTTTTTGTCTTTGGTTCTCTTTATGTGGTGAATTATGTTTATAGATTTCCATTTGTTGAACTGGCCTTGCATCCCCAGGATGAAGCCTACTTGATCATGATGGATAAGCTTTTGGATGTGACATTGCAATCGGGTTGCCAGTATTTTATTGAAGGTTTTTGCATCTATGTTCATCGTGGATATTGGCCTGAAGTTTCCTTTTCTTGTTGAGTCTTTGCCAGGTTTTGGTATCAGGATGATGTGGTCTCATAAAATGATTTGGGAAGGATTTCTTCTTTCGTATTGTTTGGAACAGTTTCAGAAGGAGTGGCACCAGCTCCTCTTTATTTGTCTGGTAGAAATCAGCTGTGAACCCATCTGTACCTGGGCTTTTTTTGGTTGGTAGGCTATTAATTCCTGCCTCAACTTCAGCCCTTGTTATTGGTCTATTCAGGGTTTCAACTCTTCCTGGTTTAGGCTTGGGAGGATGCAAGCGTTCATAAATTTATCCATTTCTTCCAGGTTTACTGGTTTATGTGCATAGAGTTGTTTGTAGTAATCTCTGATGGTGGTTTGTATTTCTGTGGAATCTGTGGTATATCCCCTTTATTGTTTTTTATTACATCTATTTGATTCTTCTCTCTTTTTGTTTTTATTAATTTGGCTAGTAGTCTATTTTGTTGATCTTTTCAAAAACCAACTCCTGGATTTATTAATTTTTTGAAGGGTTTTTTGTGTCTCTATCTCCTTCAGTTCTGCTGTGATCTTAGTTATTTCTTGTCTTCTGCTAGGTTTTGAGTTTTTTTGATCTTGCTCCTCTAGCTCTTTCAATTTTGACAATAAGGTGTCAATTTTAGATCTTTCCTTGCTTCTCATGTGGGCATTTATTGCTAAAAATTTTCCTCTAGACACTGCTTTAAATGTGTCCCAGATATTGTGGTACGTTTTGTTTTTGTTCTCACTGGTTTTTAAGAACATCTTTATTTCTGCCTTCATTTCATTGTTTATCCAGTCAACATTCAAGAGCCAGTTGTTCAGTTTCCATGAAGTTGTGTGGTTCTGAGTGAGTTTCCGAATCCTGAGTTCTAATTTGATTGCCTTGTGGTCTGAGAGGCTGTTTGTTATGATTTCCGTTCTTTTGCATTTGCTGAGGAATGATTTACTTCCAATTATGTGGTCAGTTTTAGTGTAGGTGTGATGTGATGCTGAGAAGAATGTCTATTCTGTGGATTTGGGGTGGAGAGTTCTGTAAATGTCTATTAGGTTTGCTTGGTTCAGATCTGAGTTCAAGTCCTGGATATCCTTGTTAATTTTCTGTCTTGTTAATCTGTTTCATATTGATGGTGGAGTGTTAAAGTCCCCCACTATTATTGTATGGGAGTCTAAGTCTCTTTGTAGGTCATTAAGTAATTGCTTTATGTATCTGGGTGCTCCTGTATTGGGTGTGTGTATATTTAGGATCGTTAGCTCCTCTTGTTGCACTGATCCCTTTGCCATTATGTAATGCCCTTCTTTGTCTCTTTTGATCTTTGTTGGTTTAAAGTCTCTTTTATCAGAGACTAGAATTGCAATTTCTGCTTTTTTTTGCTCTTCATTTGCTTGGTAAATCTTCCTCCATCCCTTTATTTTAAGCCTATGTGTATCCTTGCACATGAGATGGGTCTCCTGGATACAGCACACTGATGGGTTTTGACTTCATCCAATTTGCCAGTCTGTGCCTTTTGACTGGGACATTTAGCCCATGTACATTTAAGCTTAATATTATTATGTGTAAATTTGATCCTGCCATTTTGATGCTAGCTGTTTGTTTTGCCCATTAGTTGACTCAGTTTCTTCATTGTGTCTATGCTCTTTACTATTTGGTACGTTTTTAGTGTGGCTGATACTGGTTGTTCCTTTCTATGTTTAGTGCTTCTTTCAGGAGCTCTTATAAGGCAGGCCTGGTGGTGATGAAATCTGAGTAATTGCTTGTTCGCAAAGGATTTTATTTCTCCTTCACTTGTGAAGCTTAGTTTGGCTGGATATGAAATTCTAGGTTGAAAGTTCTTTTCTTTAAGGATGTTGAATATTGGCCCCCACTCTCTTCTGGCTTGTAGGGTTTCTGCCGAGAGATCCGCTGTAACCCGACCTTTCTCTCTGTGTGCCATTAGCATTTTTTTTGCATCATTTCAACCCTGATCAATCTGATGATTATGTGCCTTGGGGTTGTTCTCCTTGAGGAATATCTTTGTGGTATTCTCTGTATTTCCTGGACTTGAATATTAGCCTGCCTTATTAGGTTGGGGAAGTTTTCCTGGATAATATCCTGAAGAGTGTTTTCCAGCTTGGATTCATTCTCTCTGTCACATTCAGGTACAGCTATCAAACAGAGATTAGGTCTTTTCACATAATCCCATATTTCTTGGAGGCTTTGTTCATTTCTTTTTACTCTTTTTTCTCTCATTTTCCCTTCTCATTTTATTTCATTATCTTCAATCTCTGATATCCTTTCTTCTGCTTTGTCGATTCAGCTATTGAAACTTGAGTATGCTTCACGAAGTTCTTGTGTTGTGTTTTTCAGCTCCATCAGTTCATTTATATTCTTCTCTAAACTGTTTATTCTCATTAGCATTTCATCAAACCTTTTTTCAAGGTTCCTAGTTTCTTTGCATTGGGTTAGAACATATTTTTTACCTCAGAGAAGTCTGTTATTACCCACTTTCTGAAACCTGTTTCTGGCAATTCATCAGACTCATTCTCCATCCAGCCTTGTTCCCTTGCTGGTGAGGAGTTGTGATCCACTTGGAGGAAGAGAGGTGTTATGGTTTTGGGTGTTTTCATCCTTTTTTTTGCTGATTTCTTCCTATCTTTGTGGATATATCTGCCTGCGGTCTTTGTAGTTGGGGACTTTCAGATGAGGTCTCTGAATGGACATCCTTTTTGTTGATGATGAAGTTATTTCTTTCTGTTTTTTAGTTTTCCTTCCAACAGTCAGACCTCTCTGTTGTAGGACTGCTGGAGGGCCACTCCAGACTCTGCTTGCCTGGGGATCACCTGCAGCAACTGCACAACAGTAAGGGTTGCTGCCAGTTTCTTCTTCTGTTATCTTTGTCCAAGAAGGATACCTGCCAGATGTCAGCCTGAGCTCTCCTTTATGAGGTGTTTCTGGATATATGGGGGTCAGGGAGCTGCCTGAGGAAACAGTCTATCCCTTATAGGCTCTCAAGTGTTGAGCTGTGAACTCTGTTGTTCTGTTCATAGCTGCTTGGCAAGTACATATAAGTCTGCTCTAGCAGTACTCATAACCGCCTTTTTTTCCCAGATGCTCTGTCCTGGGAAGGTGAGGCTTTATTTATGAGTTCCTGGCATGCTGCTGCCTTTTATCAGGGATGTCCTGCCCAGTGAGGAGGTAGCCTAGTCACAGTCTGCCAGCAGAGGCGGTGCTGAGTTGCTGTGGGCTCTTCCCAGCTGCTGTGTGAACTTCCTTGCAGTTTTGTTTATAAAGGTATAGTTAGAACTGCCTCAGTAATGGTGGTCTGCTTCAGTAATGGCGGACTGTCTCTGTAACAGCTGACTACCTGGGTAATGGCAGATTCCCTAGGTAGTGGTAGACTGCCTTGGTATTGGTGGACTGCCTTGGTATTGGTGGACTGCCTCAGTAGTGGTGGACTGCCTCGATAATGGTGGACACCCTTCCCCCCCGCACAGAGCTGGACCATTCCAGGTCCAGCTGTGCTTGCTGTGAAACTCTCAATCCAAAGCATTTCAGATTGCTGGTCTTTGTAGGGGTTGGACCCGCTGAGCCAGATCATCTGGCTCCCTGTTTCAGCCCCCTTTTTCTCAGTTGACTGGGTGACTGTCTCCCAGGTGTTCCAGGTGCCAGTTGAATCGGCGCCCAGGTTTGTGTGAGTTTTTATGCAGAGACCCACTGCAGCAGCTGAACTAGCCATGCTGGAGACTCATGGTGCTTTTCTGCCTGGGAATCTCCTGGTCTGTGGGCAGTAAAAACTTGTTTGGAAATGCAGTGATCACTCACCCTCTGCATTCTCACTGGGAACTACACTCCAGAGCTGTTCCTATTTGGCCATCTTGGATCGTCTCTCCTAATATTTTCCTTTTATTTCTTGATGAACCCAACTAGAGATGCTAAATTTTACTGACATTTTCTGAGAAGCAGTTTTTGTATCATTGTTTTTTCTGCTATTTATATTCCATTTTATTGACTTCCGCTTTTCATATATAATTTTATTTCAAATTGCTTTTGGTTTAATTTATTCCTTTTTTAGCTTTTTACATCTGAAATTTAGATCACTATTTTTTAGACTTTATTCTTTTCTAAAATGAACATTTATTGTTAGCTTTTTCTCTAAGTACTGCTTTAGCTACATCTCAGAAATTCTGCTGTTATATTTTCATTTTCATTCAATTAATTTTATAATTTTCCCTGTGATTTATTCTTTGACCTCTGAGTAATTTATAAATGTGGTTTTTTTCAAATATTTATAGATTTCTTAGAAAGCTTTTTGTTACTCTTTTAAATTTAACTTCATTTTTGTCAGAGAACATGCTCTCAATAATTTTAAGTCTTACAAATTTGATATTTTATTTTATTTGGTAAATTATTCATGTTTGCTTGAAAATAATTTTATTCTACTGTTATTGCACAAAGTATGATGTAAATGTTAATCATGTTAATCTGGTTGATAATGTGCAAGTCTTCCATATCTCTATTAATTTTCTATCTGTTTTAATAGTTATTGAGAATTTTAAAATGCCTAACTATATTGAGTTTATTTTTATTCTCTGTTCCATCACTTTTTGTATGTATTTTGAAGCTCTCTTATTGTTTATAAGCACCATAATTGTGTCTTTTAATATGTCATTGTCTTTAATATGCAATGTTTCTCTTTATTTTTAGTAGTAGCCCTTGTCCTAGATATTAATATTTAGTATCATATATCTTTTTTGTCTTTTTACTTTTATTTGCATTTTTAGATGTAAAATGAGTTTTAGAAAACAATTTGTTGGCACTTAATTTTATATCCAGTCTAACAATGTCTGCCTTTGAATTAGATTGTAAACAATTAACATCTAAGTACTTATTGATATGGTTAGGTAAATAAACCATTTATATTTACATCTGTCCCACATTCCTGTTTTTCTTCTTTCCTTTCTTCTTTGGATTAGTTGAACAATTCTCAGAATTCTATCTTATGCCAACCTTCGGCTTATCAGCTAGACTGTCTACCTTTGGCTTACTAAAAGGTTTACTTTTTGGGTATAATATAAAGTACCTTTCTGTAAGAACTTTCAATATTACTTTAGTGGTTCTCTTAAACTAAAAACAAGTTAGAAAAGAGGAATTCTTAAAATGGCTATTCTATAAGCCTAAATAAGATAGAACTTGTTAGTAATTTAACTTTTCTATTAAAAATCAAAGACAATATATGGTTGCTCAATAAAGAAAAATGGTGCATAGAATCAGGTGTCAAAATGTATTAACTTCCAAGTTGGTTCTTCCAAGCAAATGACTCATATAAATTGGTCTTTAGATTAAACTACATTAAGCAATGGAGTGCACCGAAAGCATCATTGAAAAACCTGTTGGAAGAATAGACTCAAATTTACACTCAATCAGTAACTTACTGTTTAATACTGGAGGATAATCAAAGCTTCTAGCTCCAGTTTTCTAATTTGGTTAATTAAAAATACTTTTCACACCTACTTTGCCAGACTCTTATAAGGAACAAGTGGAACCATGTTAATGAAAGTCCTATAAAAGGACCATAATACTTTAAATTACTGTTATTTTCTTAGGGTATAACTCATCATAAATATCTATTCACCTGAGACCAAAAAAGACCATCACCTACACAAATACACACTAGGATAGCTATTTAAGCTTGTATGGAAGAAGGGCCAGGAAGGAAATGATTTAAGTTGCAGAATTTAGGTTTATAAATATTAATAAGAAATAAAGGTATTATCTACCATTTGTCTAGGATTTTATAAATATGGAACAATAAAAACTGCTCCATCCTTTGTTGCTTTGAGCAGCATCTAAAGATTTATATTCTGCTTTATTAATAAAACTTGTATGTGATATATAGTAAGTATCAATCTGTCTCCATTTAATATCTTTACAATATTATTTATACAAGTTTTTGGAATGAACTTCTGGTTGGTCTCTCAGTTTAGCTACAGTCCCATTTCAAATTCTACAAAATTATAGGTTTAATAAACATCAAAGAAAATGTATCAAGTCAATTTCACCTGTGACCCTTCAGATCAAGAAAGCCCAGTGTGCTGAGGTTTGACATGCTATGAATGTTCAATACCAGTATCCATATCCTGACCTTGGAATTCAGTTAAATTAATAACTTCTTCTCTCCTTGCTTCAGCAGAGCACTGAGCTTGCTTGTGACAACACTATGTGTTAGTACATCATGTTTCCTTCTCCTTGCCTGTTCTATTCCTGTTCTTTTGGTTCCGTGCTTTCTGGCAATAGGTTTTCTACATATATAATACCTCCGTACCTTTTATGGTAATAGTACCAACACTATGGTTATTGCGAAGCAAACATACCTTCTACCCATAAACCAAAGAGGCTGCTGGATGAGGACGTATAGGGGTAGCTTTGTTTTTTGAGGTCTTTCCTAGGATAGAAGAAAGGCAAGTGGCATTATTTTCACTGTCCTTTGGAAGAGATGAAGTTCTGGAGTAAAGCTTACCCTCTTGTCTTACAATATAAAAGTCTTAATTCTAGTCTCTTTTGTAACCCACATGTATTTACTCTTTTGTACCAAAGCCTTCTTTTACTTGTAGTTGTCTTTCTACTGAATTCATATTTACATTGTCTACCACTCCCCTATCAGGTAATAATTACTATTGTATGTTATTACAAACACTTGTTATGTTCACTGAATTTTCTGTCTTTATATATTGCTCTATACTGGCAGTCTCTCATGTACACATGCTTGATTTTAAGATAGATTATAAGCTTCCTAAAAGAGAAAAAAGACCCTATGCCTTATAATGTCTTGTGCCCACTACTGCATCTAGCTGTATTAATATAAAAATATTTGATTCAAGTAAATGAGTCCATTGTTCACATGAGATATGCACAAAAATTAGAAAACTACATCACTGATAACATTTTTTACCAATTAGGCAATCATTGGTCCATTTACTTATTTTTGATACCATCTCAATTCAGATTTCCAGATTAGTCTACATAGTCTGGCTCTGTCTTCCCCAACTTTGGTTCCGTCTTTAACCCACTGTAATAAGGGTTCACTGTTGTAATCATAAACCTCAGTAAAATGCCATTGATGTCTATTAAAGAAAATTGACCACTTTCTTGACTTCATTCTTAAGTCTCAGCACAAACCTTGGTAGGCATAAGTTTATTCTATTAAATAAATAAGTAAATCCTGCTCAGCATTTCTGGAACATTTGATATAGCTATGCTTCCTTCTTGAAATATTTTCCTCCTTCAGCTTTTGAGACATGGATCTTTCCTAGATTGTCTTCTCTTTCTGTGACTGTCCTCCACTGCCTCCTATTGCTCTTCCAACTCCCAAATGAAGGTGTTATCCAAAGCTCTGTTCAAGACTTCAATTTGCTTCATATTTTTCCCTTGGGTGATATCATCCATTTCTCCAGTCTCTTTTGCTTCTCTATAGATGCATCAAATGTTGATACCGTCTAATTTGACCTGCATTTCAGAGCCCCTGTGTGCCTACCCAAAAACTAAATTTTATTGTTCCATGGGCACTATAAGCTTACATGGCCCCAAAAGACCTTAGTATCTTCCTTTAAATCTGCTCCTTCTTGTGCATCCACTATTGTATTTCTTTATCTCATCATCCTTCTACCTGATCCTTGAGTTCATCTTCAACTCTTGCTTGCCCTTCAAACCTTATACTCAATCAGTCTTCAAGATGTACTGTGTCATAGTACATACTGTGTAGAGGCATAAATCATCTCTCTCCAAATCCTCTCTCAGATCTGTTATGTTATCTTCCATTCCATTGACAGTGGCCTGGCTTCCTGTGGGGACCCCTAAAATAGCTTTCGGGTACTGCTTTGATTCAATTCTGTGTAGCTTTCCCTTCATCCCAGCTGCCATCATTCAACCCTCCTCCATGGTCATTACCTGGCCTCGGCCTCTAGAATGGATTTAATCTTACAGAAAAGATATATAATTATTTTCCAACCCAATACATTGGCATTTGTTAAAAAGTTCCTTTTGCTTTTTGTCTAATTTTCATTAACAAGACTTTTAACTTGGTAATTTATTTAGTATTCAACTCCTCTAAAGGAACTATCTCCTTTTATAGCCCCCTACCACCCCAGAAGACTGAAATCCTATCACTAAATGCTAGACTGGTAGTTGGAGCCTGGTCATCTGCTGAGTTTGCCTGCCTGTCAGTATTCCCTTCATACCACTGTCTTCAGAGCTCTAAGCTAGCATCATTCCTTGTTGCCTTGTATCAAAACCCTAAGCATGGCCCATTGTTTGGACTCTGGCCTTGAGAGGTTTCAAATCTGGCTGATGGTATGTGGGACTCTTGACCGCAGTACCTGGTCATCTATGCAGGTGGATAGGCGGTGCTTCATTCCTGATAGTACTTAGAAAAAATAAAATCTACTCTTGGTTTGTAACTGAGGAAATAAAATACACAGATTATGAAAACAATATTAAATCTCAAAATACTTTTACTTGGTTTGGAAGATAATCAATTCTAATTGTGACTTCATGATGATTAATCTGACAAGAAAAAAAATTCAAAATTTAATCACTTGATTCTTACCCGACAGCTAATAATTAATTTTTGGTTACCACACTGATTAATCAGTTATTTGGACTTTTGTAGACAAAGACCAGCCCTTGAGCAGAAAGGATCACTTCTTTCATCTGGCACATAATTTTGCCCCAGTCCTCCAGCTCGTGATTGGGTCTTTATGAACAATCCAAGAGATTTCATGTCATTAAAGACAATGCACAATATGTGTCACAAAATATAAAACTTCTAGAATTGAAGATTATTGAAAACCACATACTTATAACTTAATATGTGTATTTCACTTGACATAATAAATGAATAGGAAATACATTTTTAATATTAAACCCAAAATAGCTCATGGAACACTAAGTTTAATCCTTTTCTAAAGAAAAACATCGAAATAGTCATGCCGTGATTTCTCTTTGGGCATATTGTATAAAGTCTCCTCCTCAGTACATCTTACAGTGAGCTCATGTGAAGGAGGTTGGTTTCCTTACTTAAGGCTTTTGATCCAGGATTCAAAATGCTAAATTTGAGAAGTCCTATTATACTGATGACTCTGAGGACTAGAGAAGTTCAGTATACAACACAATTTTTATCGATGTGCTGGGTCATTTCTTTAAACCAGTAGATGAGCTGACAATGAATCATTTAACAGTAGCAATATTCAGATTATTCAGATCAAGGGGCAGAAAAAAAAGAGCTTGCTCCAATTGCCATCCATGATGAACCTATTAAGCCTTTTCTTCATTTGAATTTATTTTTAAAGACTGTCAGCAGGGCTTCCAGAAAAAGAATTATAAGAGACCCAGGTATTACCAATGCTGCTCTTTCAAGGATCACACTTTGAATGTGAGGTATTAAGGCAATACAGACATCTTCCTGCTCATCAACTACTCATTACATTGCCTTCTTTTCTGAGCCCTGCGTTTCCTGTGCTTCCCACTCTCAGTCTATCTTTTCCAACACACACACACACACACACGCACACAGGCATCTACACAAACACATATACATGTTGACACACACTTCTGCTTATCTGATCAGATTTAGTTATGTGAGGACATTCTAAGTTTGAAAAGATGTCACAACACCTGTGTTGTTGGTTGAATACTTTGTTGTCACATAAAAAAAAATCTGAACTTTTTAAAAAAATAAAAGGATTGACAGAACACATATTAATACGTTTTATGATTAAATTTATTTTACTAAACTGTCTGAGGTTATTTATCAATACTCATAAGAAGCACTCTGCAAATCAATCTGCACATCTTTATTAAGAAGTCAAACCCAAGTCCGTGTTCATAAGAATAAGATGTAGCATATCTGAGCACAAGTAAGCCTCATTTCTCTTACCCTTGAGGCCCCCAAGCTGCACTTTCGAATGTATGTATTTCCAGATTTGTGACAATCACCCTTCCAGATGTAGTGAGTCAGGGAGAAGGATGAATCAAGGATGACTAAATAATAAGAAAGATGGGGGAGGAAAGTGTCCATAAGAGTGCTGTGGCAAAGAGGGAGAAGAAAAATAGATTTTATTAACACGATTGCCTTGACTGTTTTAGAAGAACCCAGAGAAGTATTCAAAAAGGACTTGTCTGTTGGGGAACAGCTTGAGAGAGAACCAGAAGCGAAGCCAGTTGCTTGTGATGTTGTTTTGCCTTAGCCTCTAAAGAGCCTGGGCAGCTCAAGGAGGACAAGACAATCTTAACCTAAGGGGAAGATGTGCTTTATCTACAAGAAAACATTTAAAAAGTCTATTTTGTACAGAAAACTGTCTGGTTCTTTTTCTGGTCACCGATCCCAAAGATGACCAGTGAAGCTGGAGACACTGGATTCTCGGGAGCCCTGAACAGCCTTTAGCCCAGGGTGCTAAGGTCACTTAAAATGCATCATTCTCCCTTTGCTGGCTGGGCTGCAGACACAGCAGGCTTTTCCGAGCTTATCAAATATACTAAGCTCATTTCAGCTTAGCCCCTGCACTTGCTAATCCCACTGCCTGTGCTACTCTGCCCCGCATTGTGTGCATGGCTGGCACCTTTTCATTCAAATCTCAGCTTAAATGTCATCTTCTTAAATATACCTTCTCACATCTAAAGTATCTAACTCATCCAACCCTCCCCTCCTGCCTGTTGCTCTCTATCACATATCTTGTTGTATTTTCTTCATAGCGTTTGTCACTACCTTCAAATTCAATTTTATTTAGTTGCATATTTGCTTGTTGTCTATCTCTCCCCACTAGCATTTAAATTCCATCAGAATTAGTATAGAATCGGTCCGGTTTGCTATTGTGCCCTCAACAGAAGGCACTGCCACTAGCACAGAAAAGAGGTTTCATAAATATTTGTTGGATGAAATAATATCTTTTCATTTCTCTAAACCTCAACATGCTCATCTATAAATAGGACTGATATCACTACTTATAAAAGTATAAAGTGATAAGATTAATAGTAATCTTAAAATTATTATAACTTTAATCTGTTTACAGATTATAGAGACTATTCAAGAAGTATTAGCTTTTATTATTATAGTAAAAAAAGTATTAGCTTTTATTATCACCATGAATTATAATTTCTACAATATTAACAGTGAGAACTAAGTGCCTGGTACATAGTAGGTTCTCACCAAATGCGTAAATGAATGAAAGCATGAGTAAGAATTACACTGAGAGATTATAAACACCATGGCTGTCCAAAGCTCTTGGAACTAACTCAAAGAAAATATTGATACAGCCTCTGGGATACTTTAGATAGTTTAATGTCTTCTAAAGCCCCCTCCTTTTATGATTCCCTGGACCATGAGTTTCCTGTACCAGATGCCACAATGTCAAGCCCTGCCAATTCTGGAAGGCTTTGCTCCTGACATATGTGCTATTTCAGATTCTTACTATTACTGTATGTTCTGAAATCGAGGCTTAGAGTTGACAGATGTCCTTCTATCCAGGCCACCTTGAAGGAGGCTCAAGTGTAGGGCAATTCACTCTATGACCATCTTTTTTTCCCGGTTTTATCCTTGTGACAGGGACCTGAAACTGAGCATCAACAGCAGCCGTTGAAAGAGAAGCGAACAAAAGTCAGTGCCATAGAGAGGTAACATGAAGCATAAGAAATGAAAAGAAACTTGGGAAAGGAAATGTCATTGCCACACAGTCAGCCACATCTTCCTCAATCCTCTGTAGCAGCTAATTGTATAAGACGTTGACATCTTTTTTATGCCACCTTCTCCCCTGATTTCTCCACTGGAGCCTCCCGACAGTGGCAGACCTTGCAGTTTGGGGCAGTTTTGAATATCTGTAACCACACGAGCAGCTCTGGTTATCTGGGCAGACAGAACACATAGCCTGGGCAAGTAGGGGAGGGCAGAAAGATAAAACCAAGTCCATATCACTAAAAGCAACTATTCTGAAATAAAATAACTCGATTGTGTTTTCCCTCTAAGAAGAAAACAAATATAAAACATGGCAAATAAGCAGTCTAATTATTAAATTCTCTTAGATTTGAGAGCCAAGAGGGCCTCTGAAGCCTGTTTACCTTTGTTCTTGTATGTCTGGCACTATTTGTTTTCCTTTTATGAATAAAGAAAAACTGAAATAACACAACATTGCCCTTAATCATGTTTGTGCTACAGAAATAACATCTACTTGAAATACCAGCCTTTGATTCTATGGGGCCCTCACAAAACACCACTTCTTGCCAATAGCTGGATCTTTTCTTTATCAAAGAAGTGTTTGAGGGTTGGGAATTGTTTCTTTGCTCTTCCTTCCAGCTCCCTTTCTCTTCTTCTAGCCTTGAGATTTGAGGTCTGGATATGTAGAGAACAACATATTTCCTTTTGCTCTCTAATCTCACAGCAGAGCTGGGAAAAAGAAATATCTATAAAACTGGCACAAACAAACAAACTGATTTCTAAAACCTAGAATGTAGCTACCAAGTTGGACCCATCATAAGACGATTCTGAATGGTATCAACTTCATGCTACGTGATATTTGGTCCCATAAATCTTACATGGCATACAGACATTCCCAAACTCCTTACTCCAAATAATATTTTTTATAAAGCATTATTTTTTTAATAGTTTTGGTCATATAGAGTATTGATGATGAATATATATATATCCATATTGATATCCATATATATATATATATCCATATCCATATCTATCTGTCTATATGTATGTATACCTGCACCATTTAGAGCACACACAGACAAAAACACATCTCTAACAATTACTTCTTAAGGAATTTTTTAGGCCTTTTTAATATACTGAACTATTTATATTGTCTTCTAATAGGAACTGTTTAGACTGGATTCAAATCATGGTCAAATTCATACTCTGTATTCTTACTCATGTTTGGTCTCCTTAGAAAAAAAAATATGAAGTGCATTGGATTACCACATCAATGTCTTTTCCATAGTATTACATGGTCTTCAAACAGTCGTTATAATGATTGCACTGTGCTATATATACTAATAAATACTTTAACAATTCCTTCATAAGTGTCTCTTTTATTAATTATACTGAAATAAAACTCCTCCTGTATCTTTTATAACAAATTCTCAGAAATTCAGTAGTCTCATTTATTAGTAGGTGACTTACACTCTTTCTTCACTTTTACTTCATGATTTCTTCCTGTCTTCCCTCAAAGGAAGGACATGAGACCTATTAGTGAGAAATTACCGTGGCAACGTCCTCCTGTGCCATTCGCCCTTGATGATGACCTTCTTCTAATCACATACTGTTTTCAGTCTGCTCCTCTCCACCTCAGAACACAGACATTTCTTGTTTCAGCCTTAATGTCTCACATCTTTATTATATTATCTTCTATCGTGCCAGTCTCTACTTCTTATGTGTAGTCACTCAAGATCTTACCTCAAAGATCCCACTAACGCTAAAAGGCCTTGATATTGTCTGGACTTGGTGACACACCATTTAGAGGATACACTGACACAAATACATCTTTAACAATGTTTTACTTCTTAAGAAAAAATTTTAAAGCCTTTTTATTATATTAAACTATTTGTACTATCGTCTGGTAGGAACCGTTTAGATTGGATTTAAATTGTGGTCAAATTTGTATTCTATATTCCTACTCATGTTTGGTCTCTTACAGAAAAAAGAAATAACAACATGACAATCAGTAATTTTCTAATGATCCTAAGTTGAGACCAAAACAAAAAATAATAATAATAAACCCTGCCGTTTATTGTATTATACTTCTTAGAGTTTACGTTTAACTTGGGAATTACCACTAGTTCACAAAAGATTGCAAATAATTTTTTTTAATTGCCTATTTACAAGTTACTTATTTTCTACAAACCAAACAAATGCTTTGTAAGTGAATGATGCCAAGATTAGATCATGAAAGTCACAAATCTTGTGGAACACAAAGAAAGGATGGCTGTGACCTGGCTTAATTGCAGCGTCAGGACAGGCAAAGCAAGAAGAAATATTAGAACCAATTTGTTTCTGCACTGAACTTGGAAGAGTCATTTCAAATCAAATGAGTAAACATGAATTGAACACCTGCAATGTGAAAGGAAATTTGCTAAACATTATGATAGATGTAAAAATAAACATGACCACTTCTGTCCCCAATAAACTCAAACCCAATAAATTTGTGAATGTTTTCAAGAGAATGGTCCCTGCCTTTAGGAACATTAAATGAAAATTTCTGGCCAATCCTGCCAAAAGACTGTTATTCCACTTTTCCATGATTTGTTTCTAACAGTCAACATGCTTGAATTACAGGACATATGGGTTAACTGGATTAGCTTCTTGGTAATAAAAGAGTTTCTATTATAATTATTAGTTTAGGCAATGGCCATCACGCTTACGAGGTGGGAGAAGGGTTTTTACACTCCCAGTATGAGTAGGCTTTGATTCTAAATACAATAAAAAGCACCTACATTCTGCACCTTAAAAATATGATAGGCTAGAGTTTGAAAAAAAATTCTCCTGTAGTATGGAGTATATTTTTTAAATATTTATTTTTTTAAATGCATTGCTGAGCTAGTAAGAACTTAAGGACAATTTTCAAGGGTCAAAACCAAACCAAGGAGCAGACAGAATCCAGGTGGGTAAGCCAGGACAAGCCTTAGAAGTCCTGATAATATTTACTAATACAAAAACCTAGGACTTTGGAATTTTTATAGATACACAGTAGAAAGGCCTGGGCCTGACCAAGCAGTATTCATATAAAGTTAAGACCCACATGCTATACTATACTATAGTCCAATGAAACTGAGGCTTCCATACTGGAAAAGAAGTTGGCAAAGCAACTTGTCGGTCTTGGCCTTGGCTCTTGATTGAGGTGGCGGAAGAAAAGGAGTAGGCATTCTTTTTGATGGGAAAAGAGAAATATCTAATTAAGAAAGACGCTTCCACTGTGGTCTTTTATTGTATTGGGAATATTTTATTTCTTAATCTGTATGATGAATATGAGAGTGACTATTAATTTGTGTGTCTCTAATGTCTCTGAATCAAATAAAAAAGCATAAGTAGCCTGTAACAAATATGGTAGTTTCCCCTTATTTGCAGTTTTGCTTTCTGCAATTTCAGTTACCCATGCTCAACCACAGCCCAAAAATATTAAATGGAAAATTCCAGAAATAAACAACTTATAAGTTTTAGATTGTGCACCATTCTGAGTAGCATGATGAAATCTCCTGCTGTCCTGCCAGGGACATGAATCATCCCTTTGTCCAGTGTGTTCACACAGTCTACACTACCCACTCCTTAGTCATTCAGAAGCCATCTCAGTTAACGGATCAACTGTCGACGTATCACAGGACTTGTGTTTATGTAACTCTTATTTTATGTAATAATGGCCTGAAAGCTCACAAATAATGATGCTGATATATTATTATAATTGTTCCATTTTATTATTGTTAATTTCTCAATGTGTCTCGCATATAAATTAAACTTTATCACAGGTATGTAGGTATAGGAAAAAACATACTATTTTTAGGGTTTGGTACTAGCCATAATTTTAGACATCCACTGGGGATCTTGCAATGTATCTCCTATGGCTAAGGGGATACTATTGTAAAACCAAAGATAGAGATTATTTTTAGATTAAAAATTCAAGGTATAGCTAATTAATAACAAGTAGGATTAGAATTTCAGCCTCTCAACTCTCTGCTCTTTCTGTACTTTTTAAAAACAGTGTTTCAATTCAAGACATCCCACAAGTTTTTAATTTTGCTGTGGGATGTGGCTAAGCTCAGTCTCAAGAGTAAGTCCTTTCCAGGAAACCTTGTCTAAGACGGGCAAGTACTCTGTGGGCTCTTTGGAATAGCTCCAAAACAGTCCATCCACTTCAGTACATCCTTGAATACAACATTCATCCTGGATATAGATTAGGAAATCCACTAAGAAATGATTCTCTGGTATTGGGATGAAATTTACTGACAGATCCATATGTTTCCAGTGACTATTCTGTTTACAATGACCTTGCTTATTTCTGAATTCTTAGAGCACTTACTATGTATCCTAATCACTTGGATAATTAGTTCCATTCTGCATTTAGTAGGTTTAAAGGTTATGTCTTCAATGTGATTAAAAGTTCCACAAAAAAGAGATTTATTTTGCAGTCCCTACATTGCCAAGAAAATTTAGAATAAGAAAAGATATTATTATCCGCTTGAAACTTCTTATGTTTCAAGAAGTTTCAAGATCACCACTTTATAGGGGTGATCTGCCCCTATAAAGTGACTTGCCCCAAATCACACAGTGTATCTGTCAGAGTATTAAAACATGCCACAACTCAATTAGGATAATTCAAGGAGAGTTTATAATGGGACTGTGTGGATAGGGTGTACGGAAACTACATATTATAATGTAGCACCTCAAGGCTAGTAATAGGTAACTATTACCACTCTTAGGCAGCAAAATATAAGACTCAGGAATGTTACCAGAAACTGGAAGGAAAGGGCTATAATGAAGATGCCTTGAGAGGAACAAGATCTTCAGGAAGGGAACTTGGCCATCCCCAAACAAGCTCAAAGAGGGTGACTAGGAGGAATAAATACTCTGACATCACTTTCCCATATCCATTGTGGGAACTTCCATTGGTCAAACCCAATTGTAACCTTGAGAACACAGAAGCCCATTAATGAGCCCCATAATAGCCTTCTGGAGCCAAAGGCAAGGTGAAGGAGGGTAGGGAAATCTAGAAGGAAAAACATACAATATCTAGGACATTTCACTTTGGCTGGAATAGAGATTTCCTCACTCCAACTTTACTTTCAACCAGGACACCACTCTTGTATTACTCAAAAATACTTAAGGAATTGAGCTGAGTTGAACTAACTGAAAGCTCCCAAACCAGAAGGAAGGTCTGTGTACCTAATGTTGAGTCAGGTTCCAGTGAGGGTGGGTCTCAGACCACCTCCCCCTTTCAAAATTGGAATCAGACCTCAGAACTGTAGCAAATGGGAAGACAGTGTAATGCTCAGGGCCAAGTGAGTAAATGTTCCAAGCAACCAGATCCACTTAGCATCCTCTTTTGCTAAACAGTGACACAAACCAGCATATGGCAGGCTGGACACTGTGTGATGTGTAGGACCAGAGCCAAAGATAGAGGTGGGCTGGATTAAAAGAGACATACAAGTTTTCAGAATTTGAGAGTTAGAGATGTGGCAGGTTGAGAAAGTTCAAGAACCATCATATCCTTTTGCCCATGCCCCAGTTAGATGTGAAACTGAACTCAAGAAGGCGAGAGTGGGATTGAAGGCAGCTTTTCTATACCTCCACTGTAGCCCCAGAGTACAAAAGATGAGGAATTCACGTTTTGTGAGGGTGAAAAGTTGCAACCAGGAATGAGATACCAATTAATCTAATATGAACAAAAGATTTTTACCTGGACCAATCATCAGACTGAGAACTCTGGCATTCATAGACCAAGACAAGAACAATGATGGGGACATTTAAGGTTGATCTAGCAGATGTTTCTTTTTTCTTCCCAAATCTGTGGCCAACACTAACATATCTATTATTCCTCTTACATATCCCTTGCTGAGCTATTGTGATAATCAAGTGAAACACTGAAATAGCACATTATAAATTGTGAGACACTCTACAAGACAATTATTACTATTACCCATGGTGGGCGGCCTAAGGGTCCCAGGAAGGGAGACGTATTTCCACCCCTCACTTTGGCCACTATCCTGGAGGATAGTTTGATTGCTGAAGCCTACATTACAAAGAGAGTTTTGCCATTGCCATTGGGTGAATAAGGTGATGGAGAGTGTCTTCTCAGGATCCCCCAGCTGATTCTTGGGTCAACCTCCTCCTTTTCATCCCAGGAACTAGGAGCCAGAAGCAGATGAAACTTGACAAACTACCAAGAGAGGACAGAGGAGGCTGTTTGGTCAAACTATGAAAAAGTACTTTCTTACTCCTTGTTCTACTTAGCAAGGCAAGAAGATAGACCCTGTTACAGAAAAATCAATAGAAGCAGGCAATCAGGACTCTGAGAAATCCTTGGAGAAATCTCTAGGGAGGAAAGAAAATCCTGGAACAGAATAACACATTAATATTAACTACTCTCTGATTAGTAGCTAATTATTGCAAATGAGTTTACCGACCTTTCCCCTGATGATTAGGAGAGTGCTGCCATCACAAGACTGTTAAGCCATGGTATAGGTCTGCACTGAGCAAACCGGGAGGATGAGACTTTTCCAAGGAACCAGGAGTACTTGGGCAAAATGACCAAAGATATCCCAGGAGGGCAGCCAGAGAAACTTGCCCACTGTGAGCCTGAGCTGGTGCCTATGTTGGATTGACCAGGCTGACTGAGCAGGTTGTTGATTAGGATGTGTGGGCTAAAGAAAACAAAATATCCTTATGTGTTGTCTTATTTCAGTACTAACTAACAGCCTATGTATTAGTTTTAAGAATTCAGATATAGGTGATGGGGAAGAAGGCAGCAAACCACATTGACATGTATGTACCTATGCAACAATCTTGCATATTCTTCACATGTACCCCAAAACCTAAAATGCGATAAAATATATATTTTTAAAAACAAAACAAAACAAAAAAGAATTCAAATATCATAGTAAGGTGTCTGAAATCAAAAATTTTTTTGAGATGGAGTCTTGCTCTGTTGCCTAGGCTGGAGTGCAGTGACGCCATCTCGGCTCACTGCAACCTCCACCTCCTGGGTTCAAACGATTCTCTTACCTCAGCCTCTGGAGCAGCTAGGATTACAGGTGCTCACCACCACACTCAGCTAATTTTTGTGTTTTTAGTAGAGACGGGGCTTCACCATGTTGGCCAAGACACTCTCTATCTCTTGACTTCGTGATCCACCTACCTTGGCCTCCCAAAGTGCTGGGATTACAGGTGTGAGCAACCATGCCTGGCCTCAAATTCTATCAACTAATCCAACAAAACATGTAATCGCCTCTTCATTCGGGGAAAGAAATTGTCCAGGATGGCTTAGGATATGCATTTCAAACTGCAATACATAGGTATGCGGCAGTGTGGTGATCTAGAAGCCAATGCAATATGCATGGCATATATTTTTAGAACATCAATTTTATCTGATATTTCAAGGAAGAAGAAATAATTTTCATTTAAAACACACACACACACATGCATTAAGAAGAAGAGGTCAAAATTTCCTTTTGTTTTTAAGATAAAACATGAGGCTTCAAAGACTTTTCTTCCTTGTAGCAAGCTACTTTAAATAACACACAGACCCACACACCCTGGAGTCTTTCTTCATAAATAGCTATTATGAGTACTTGGGTAAGAAATTCAGGTGACACACAACCTTACGTGAAAGCAGAGGGATAAGAAGTATGAACAGCTCTAAGGTCTTTTACAAACTAGAAACTGAAGACAAAAATCACATGGGTTATATTAATTTTTTGGTAAACTTTACTTAATATTTAACATTTGTATGGCAATATCCTAGACACTGAGGCATAGTTAAAACTGAACAGTGTGTAATTCACTTGCAAGTCTTCCAATTTACAAATCAAACCACATTAAGTGAAGTAATAAGGGTTCTTGCTTCCCTCTCTTCTTCCTGCCACACTGCCTCCCCATACCGCTTTCCATCCCAGATGCCAGCTGAAAACACATGCACTCACAAACTGTCCTAATTGTTTGTTATTCCAACAGTGACACTGAATCATTCACCATTTTGGAGAGGAGTATGACCCCCAAATATTTTGTCATTTCCTATGATTTACAATGAAACAATGATCTGTTACACCTCAAAAGGTTACATTTTTCATCACAAAAGGCACCTTGTAAATGGAAGGCAGTAGGAGTCAGAGAGAGGCCAAGGGTGAGCAGCAGGCAGCTGGGAGCTCTGCATTCACTATCTTGGAGGAGTGACCGAGGCCACAGCCCTTGATTATAGACAGCGGGTTTTATGTTATTATTAGTTCCCTCGTCTCACTTGGCGTATGTTAGAAACATGAAAGTTGAAAATTTGGCAGAGGCTGGGGTGGGGAAGAAAGTTAATCATTTTAAGTAAAATGACTGCCTTCTCATGGAATTTCCAGAGAGAAAATAGGAAGATGTGGCCAGCAGCAAGAGTCCTTCCCTTCCCAGTTTGGCTTCAGATTTTATAGCCATAACTCTGCCTCAAAGCAAAACTTCCTATCTTCAGGAATTTCAAGGTTTTGGATAATAAAAAGGACCTCACAAAAATACTATCCAAGACATTTATTATTTGGGGAAATTTGTTGGAGTATTCAAATCAAAGTGCTAAGGCAACATTTCAGGGATTTCCTAGGATATGATAGTGTTTTTCCAATAAAAGACAACATATCATATGGCAAGTCATTCACATCTTCATGATGCCAAGACATGGTTGAAATTTTCAGAAAACATAGCATTTCTGTTCCATGTTAACCATGAAGCAATTAAAAAAAATACTGAGGTTTTCCCCCCAGAGATAGCTAAGCAAAATCTTATTTCTTAGAATGATATAATTCTATTGTCCACTGAATCATTTCACACCAATGGCCATAGTGGAGAAAATGACATGTATTCTAGAATTACACTGCCCAGTCCCACTACTTCTTAGTTATGTGAAAACAGGTTAAATTCTTTAATTTCTTTGTTCCTGAGTTTCTTTAGCTGTAAAATAGGGAAAACACCATAGACCAACCTCACTCAATAGGTTGTTGTGATGATTAAATGAGGTAGTATGTGGAAAACACTTAGCACAGTGTTTAAGTGCCAAATAATTAGTTATGATTATTATTGTTAGAAAATTATTTATCTGAGTTTTCACAGCAAGCACCTTTAGTGGCTAAATAATTCCATGTTAGAGGTACATGGTCTTTCCTTTTTCCCATAATTACTTATCTCTTTTTAAAAATTTTAATTATTCTCTGTCAAATGTGTTGTTGCTATAATATGCTTCCAACTTTTTCAAAAAGTTTACAGAGTATAAATTATAAATAAAAATAAAGACAGTGATTGCACCTATATCAAGTATCTCATCTATGAGTTTTTAAAAGGACTACTGTTTACATCTATGACCTACCCACAGAACAAGAAAGAACTCCTAAATATATATTAACTAGAGAGTATAGAAAAAAGGAATAGAAGAACACTGATACATGTCACTAAATTTGAAATGAATCTATTATGCCTGTTTAAGTTTTCCTCAGCCCAAAAATGCACATCTTTTAGAATCATACAGCTATTATGGAAATCCTAGTCCGAGCTAGGCAAAAACCCATGATCTAGTGACATAAATTCCACGTTCCTCATCCCTCCAAAACAACCAACTTTAGATGCTGCATAAAACAAGATTATAATAATCACATTTTCTTTTAGGAATGTAAGTGTGACAGGAAAAGATGCAAAGGAATTAAACTGAATATGGCTACCTCCAAACCCCTTCTCCTCCTAGCTAGAAAACATGTTACATCTCTCAGACTGGGCTTCTGCCAAATCTGCCATGCTTAGCAGTCTTAATTCCTTCTGCTTCTCAATGACAAGTCGCACCTCCAATGCCTGCAGAGAGAATTTATCTTTGCATGGCAAGATAAATGCATACAATAAGCCAGGATATGAAATACAGATACAAAATGGCATTATTTTGGCATTTTAAGTCTTTCTTCCACCCCCTAACTTTGTCACATCACCTTTGCATTGTTTGCAAGTTCTTGGTCACCACTATGCTAAGTTTTCTAGGCAATTTCTCTCTGCAATCATGTGGCCATATAACTTCATTATATGAGGCTACAGATAATAAAATGCTACTATCTATTAATACTCAAAGATACTTTTTTCCCTGGATTCTCTGTGTTCTTTCAGTGGATTCTTATCCACAAGTAGATACCCGATATCCTTTTACTCTTCTAAGGTAAAGAGAACATCATTCCTGTGATAATATCTCCTCTCTAAAGCCCTAAAGAAGTTATTTTTTGGTAACATATAAATGGAAAGATATGCTTAATACAAAATATTAGCACATTTTAAGATACTAGGTATAATATCCAAACATCAAAACAGAGTGTATTAAATTCTCCCCCACTCACATTTCTGTTTGTGCAACATTTTTATAAATTTCATTGTCAACTCCACATTACTCAGTCCCTAATTCCTTTTTAATTGTCTTCTGAACCATACTGCTCTAATATATAAGTAACTTGGGTAAAGTATGTCTTCTGGGCCATATTGCTGTAATACATAAGTAATTTGAGAGTAGGTAGGGTCCATGAATTATATTTCTTATAATAGTCTATAGAGTATCATTGTGGTAGATGTTTAGTGGATCCTTAAAAAAAATACTAGTTGGTAGAAACTAGATGAATGGAAAGCTTATATATATATTCACATTCTAACTAAAGCTGATTTAAAAGAATATTCAAACATAAGTCAACTCAAGTGTCCTAAAGAACTTTTTTTAGGTGACAAAGCAGTGAGATCTCATGTCCTAGTTACCCATTAATAAAACAAGTGTTATGTAATGACATGCTTTTCTTCATATATTTACTATAATTCTCTATATCACTGAGAAATATAAACACCCTAGATATTTCCATATATATATATATATTTCTAATGAGGAAGTATCAGCCTGGCTTTAAGAGTTACTTATATATGTATTCATTTAAACATGCTTTGTATTTTTATCTTTATTATTTTTATAGACAATAGAAAGTATATATTATTGTAAAGGGCTTTTAGAACTCCATACTTCTGAATTATTACTCACCTACAGCCAAATTAATCAGCTTGCTCTTTCCTATAAATAACTTTTCCATGCCTGACTGTTCTTTCAAATGCCCCTTCTCCATTTTATCAATCCTCGCAATGGCTTCAAAATATAACTGAAATCTCCTTGAGGAGCATAATGTGGAGGTAAGAGTGTGGACTTGGCAACAGTATGAACCAAGGTCTGATCTTAGCTTTGACTTTTTCTGGTGGCTTTGGAAAATTTATCAACCACTATCTTTGCATATCTGGTAGGATGGGTCTCACCCTTCCTCATTAGTATCTTAGTTCAAATTGCCTTGGCTAATATTGAAGTTTCACTCTTTCATTTGAATTTTAGACTGTATTAATCAGATCTATTAAAAGGTGTAAAATTATGATTGCATTAATTGATAGAAAAATTGGGAGACAATTATCATCTTTATGATACTGACTCTTCCCACCGTCCAACATTATATTTCTCTCTATTTCTTCAGATCTTCTTTTAAAGGTCTTCAATAAAGTTTTACACATTTATCTAAAAAGTTCCTGTGCTCCTTTTGTCAGAATTTATTTCCAGGTATCTTTTACTTGGTTTGCTTTAAAAGTGGCATTTCTTTCCAATATGAGTGTTCTTCTTTTGCTTTTTTTTAAATACTGTACTAGCTGGTCCACCAACCCAGTGCTAAATAGCAGTAATGATAACAGGCATCTTTGCCTTCTTTGAAAATTTAAAGACAATCCTTTTCATTGTGAAATAGAACACCAGGTTAAGTAGTTGGTAGATATACTTTATCAGACTAAGGAATCTCTCTTCTCTTAATTTTCTAAAAAGTACTAATTTTTAAAATAATGAATGGATGATGAATATTATCAAATGCCTTTTCTATATTTGTGAGGTGATCAAAATCTTTTTTCCTTTATCTTTTAATGTGTTGAGTAACATTAAGATATTTTCTAATTTTAAACTTTCTTGCATTCTTGGCAGAAGCCCTATCTGACTTTATTATTTTATTTTTATCTCCCCCCAGAACAGTTTATATGAAAAATGGGTTATATGTTCTTTGATGGTTTGGTATATTATACTGGAAATATACTTTGGTCTAAATGTTGTGTTTTGTGGTTAGAATAAAGTTTTTTTTATGTTTAATTATTATAAGTCTTGAATTTTTCTAGTTGAGTCATTCTTAGTTAAGTTCCATTTTTTTAAAAAACTAAGTTTTTCAAATGTATTGGCATAAAGTAGTTCATGTAATTCTCATAAAATTCTGCTGCATCAACAGTTATGGCCTTCATTTTAGAATGATTATTCTTATATTCCCATTTTTATTCATCAATTTTTCCACAGATTATTTTATTAGAAGAAATAGATTTTAATTTTGTTGACTCCATATTTTCTGATTTGTATTTAATCAATTTTTGCTCTTACCAGTTTTTTCTCTTTTAAGTTTTGATCTTTTCCTACCTTTGTTGAGATATTATTGAAAAATAAAAACTGTATATATTTCTGCTGTACAACCTGATGTTTTGATACATTGTGAAATAATCACCACAATCAAACTAATTAAAATATCCATCACCTCACATAGTTATCATTATTTTTCTTTTGTGTTTGGTGAGAATACTCAAGATCAATCCTTCAAGCACATTTCAAATATACAATAAATTATGTTAACTATTATTGTCACACTGCTATACATTAGATCTCCAGAACTTGTCTTGGAAAATTCAAACTTTCTACCCTTTGACCAACATCTCTCCATTTCTCTTCTCTCATCCCTAGCAACTATTCACAATAGCCAAGATATGGGTTTTGTTTTTATTTTTCTAACTTCTTGGGTTAGATGATTATCTTATTACTTTATACATTTTTTTCTTCTAATATATACATAAAAGTTTGTGAATTTCACTCTAATAACCAGTTTAGTTTCATCACACGTGTCGATATCTACTTTTCCTGTTCTTTACTTTTTCTCTGATGCAAGAAATATTCCATTTTTTGACTTCCTTAATTTTTTCACAGCACTTTGGTAGGTCGAGGTGGACGGATCATGAGGTCAAGAGATCGAGACCATCCTGGCCAACATGGTGAAATCCCGTCTCTACTAAAAGTACAAAAAATTTTTAAATTATTTTTCTATATTTTTATTTATTCTATTTTTTGCATTATAAATAAGGAATTTGTGTATGTCTTACTTAATATTTGTTGAGATTTGCTATGTGACCTAACATGCAATTAATATTTAAATATGCTCCAAGTGTGCTTGAGAAAAGTGAGCATCTTTTGATTTCTGGAAGCATGATTTCATATTCTATATATCAAGCTTATTTATTGTCTTATCAAATCATACATACTTTTACTAATTTTCTAACTTTATGATCCAGCACACAATATGAGAAGGCAGAAATAGTTCTCAACTAAAATTTTGGATTTAGTTATTAAAATGCAATTAAGCTTTAACTTTATATATTTCGAGGCTATTTTGGTGGCTGCATGCAGCTTTGGAGTTTTTTTTTTTTTTTTTTTTTTTTTTCTTTTTGGAGATGGAATCTCGCTCTGTCGCCATTTTGGAGTGCAGTGGCATGATCTTAGCTCACTGCAACCTCTGCCTCCCAGGTTCAAGCAATTTGCCTGCCTCAGCCTCCTGAGTAGCTGGGACTACAGGCACGTGCCACCACACCCAGCTAATTTTTGTATTATTAGTAGAGATGGGGTTTCATCATTTTGGCCAGGATGGTCTCGATCGCTGGACCTCGTGATCCGCCCACCTCGGCCTCCTGAAGTGCTGAGGTTACAGGCATGAGCCACCGTGCCTGGCCTGGAGTTCTTAGACCTGCTATATACTTGGTAAATCTTTCTTGTAATCATTGTATAGTAATCATCTTTCTCTTGTTATAATGCTTTTGGCCTTACAGTTTGTGTGATATTAATATAACCACACCAAATTTCTCTGTTAGTATTTACTTAGTATATCTTTCCCTCCTTTTGCTGTAAATCCTTTTTCTGTTTTTATGACTCCAGTGTGTCTCATATAATATAAAAGTAAATCTGTCTCTTGTCCCTTTTTTCTTTTTGGGATAGACTTTCACAACAGTTTTAAGTTCCCAGAAAAATTGGACATAAGGTGCACAGATTTCCCATATACCTGCTGTCCCAACACATGCACACTCTTTTGCATTATTAGTATCCCCACCAGAGTGGTACATTTGCTACAAGTGATGAACCTATATTAACACATTATTATCACCCAAAGTCCACAGTTTACATTCGCATTTTCTCTTTGCGTTGTATATTCTATGGGTTTGGACAAATGAGCAGACAATTATCTACCACTACAGTATCATACAGAGTAGTGTCACTGCCCTAAAATCCCTCTGCGCTCTGTCTATTCATCCCTTCCTCCTTTCGAATCCCCGGGCTGTTTCTGTAATTTTGTCTTTTTAAGAATATCCCATAGTTGGAATTATAAAATATGGAGATTTTTTGTACTGGCTTCTTTCCCTTAGTAATATGCATCTAAGTTTCCTCAATGTGTTTTCATAGCTTGATAGCGCATTTCTTTTTAGCACTGAATAATATTTTATTGTCTGGATTTACCACGGTTTATTTGGTTGCTTCCAAGTTTGGGCAATTATGATTAAAGCTGCTATAAACATCCATGTGCAGGTTTTTTGTGTAGACATAAGTTTTCAGTACCTTTGGGTAAATATGGAGGAATGTGATTGTTGGATTGTATGATAAGAGCATGTTTAGTTTTGTGAGAAACTGCCCAACTGTCTTTCAAAGTGGCTGTTCCATGTTGCATTACATTCCCATCAGCAATGAAGAAGAGTTCCTGTTGCTCCACATCTTCAATATTTGGTATTGTCAGTGTTCTGGATTTGGGTCATTCTAATAGGTATGTAGTGGTATCTCACTGTTGTTTTAATTTACATTTTTCTGACATATGATGTGAAGCATCCTTTCACATGCTTATTTTCCATCTGTGTAGTTTCTTTGGTGAGGGGTGGGTTAAGGTCTTTGGCTCTTTTATTTTCATAGAGTTGTTTCTTAATTGTATTTTAATTTGTTTATTAATTACATCAGTGAATTTGAATTTATTCTTACCAACTCATTTATGCTTTCCAATTGCTATATTTTTTCTTTTATTTTTTTCTGCCTAATTCTATAATAATCATGCCTGCTTTATTTCTCTTTTTACTTCTACTGGCTTGGGAAGTTATATATTCTAGTTCTATTTTTAGTCTTTATCCTTCATATGCTAACAAAGCTACTTAGTTTGACAGTCTATGTTTTTGCCCTTTCTATGAAAAACATGATATCATTAAAATAATTATCCCTTTCCACCTTCATCTTACTGTCTAGAATTTTAATTCTACTTTGCTTTTAATTCTCTGACCAAATGAATTATCAAGCTTTACATTTTATATTCACTTAGATTTACAAACATATTAATTTCTTTTCTTACCATTACTTCTGCATCCCATTCCTTCTTAGTTTTCTTTTTTTTAAGGTAGTTTATTTGATGAGGATTGCTGAGTAATGAGTTCTCTCAGTTTTTATTTTTTCTGAAAATGTCTTTGTGTTCATTTAATGATTATCTAAATAGAGAATTCTAGAATGACTATTGGTATCAGTATGTCAAAGGTATATTCTTTTCTGATCACTAATGATTTTGAAAGTTCTGCTAATTGATTTTATTCCTTGTAAAATATAAATCGCTCCTTTCTTGTTGCTATTAGACTTTTCCCTTTGCTGATTTGCAATTACACTACAATGTTTCCATGTGGATTAATTTTTTGTTTTCCTTCTCAGAGTCCATGGGAGTTATTCAATATGACAATTCATGCTGCTAATTAAATCTGGAAAGTGTTCAGCCATGATTTCTTTCAACATTGCCCATTCCCTATCTTCTGTTTCTTTTTTGGGAATCCTGTTAACTTTACTTGTGACTCTTAGCCTCTTGTTTGTTTTCCATCCCTTTACCTCAGAGTTAAGAGTCTGGTTAGTTTTCTCAGCTCTGTTTTCTCGTTCATTAAATTTTTTCAGTTGTATCTAATCTGCTATTTACTCAGTCTACTATATTTTAAAATCAGTAAAGAAGACTCGCATACATAGAAGTTTTTTAAAATAATGTTTTAAATATTTCCCTTATCCTTTCAAGTGACACTTTACTCTTTCCTTTGACTTCTAAACATTATTTCACTTTTCTTAATAATTTTATATACACTTATGTGAATCTATTAGATGACTGATCTGTTAACTCAAGTTTTATGGTTGCTAATCTTCCAGCCAGACTTATTAAGTGTCTGCTGCCTGGTATTCACAAAACATAGTTCAACAAAAAGTTTGCAACTTTTTGTTGGGAGGTCATTTTGAGCAAGCATTGCTTTTAAGGAAATCTTGAATTCCTTTTCTGCTGGACTCTGGGTCGTTGAACTGTCACTTTCAAACAGTATGGCACATTCTTCTTCCATTCATCACACAAATACCATTCCCAGGGGAACAACTCGTAACATTAATTTCTCAGCTTAGAATTGAAGCACCATTAACAAGAATAAATTGGGGCCCCAACACCATCAAAGGCATGTGGGAAATATATTTTTTAATGTAACCAAAATCAGAACAGAAACAAACACCTAGCATTTCTACCAAAATAGGTGGTGAATACATTTAGTCCCTCTTTGGGTAGCCACTCTTTTAGGTTCCCATCTCTAGTGAAGGATCTCAGTTCCCATTTCTCACTTTCTTTGGGACTTCTTTGAGTCCCTCTACTTGTGCTGTTCCCTTGGGAAGGCATTAAAACCTAAACTTTCTCTCTCTCCTCACACCTTGTACCCCAACTGTCATGGTGTAAATGAAAGCCAGTTCCTCTGGCTTTCAAATCTCTTTTGGCCTCTGGCACACAGGAATTTCTATATCTTTCTTATAGGCTCAGACATGTATTACAAATATTATTTCAACCGGTATCCCTTGGTATTTATTATGTACTAAATTGTGTTCCCCTCCAAATTCATATGTTGAAGCCCTAACCTCCAGTACATCAGAATAGGGTCTTTAAAGAGGTGATTAAATTAAACGGAGTTTTTTTCCCAAACTGTGAGAAAATAAATTTCTGTTTTAAGGCCACTCCATTTTTGTTATTTTGATATGGCAGCCCTAGCACAGTAATAGTGTTTTACCACAGGAGTCTCCAACTTAAAATTTTTTGAAAAATTTTTCAACTTTTAAAGTCAGTCCCTTCATCTTCCTTATTTCTACCTCATAACATTTAGTACATTTTTCCACACAAAGAAAATGTTTTATAGACGCTTCATGTGCTGTTAAAAAACAAACAGTTGCCAAGGAAAGGTATTTTTAAAAAATAGTTTCACAGTAAAATAAATGGGATGAGATAAAACAACTACCTGTTTTAGCCATATAACATTTCAAAGACTCCCTGAGTCCAGATTATTTCCAGACACTGGAATTGTCAGACAACAAACTGACTTGGAGGAAATGGAAGAGAGGGCACCTATTTTGAAGACGTGTTGCTTCCTGGAGGGTTTCTCAATGTTTATACTGCCCAGGATGTATCCAAGAAGCCCAACTTTGGGAGTACTAAACTCTCAAAAGAGAAATCACTCATCCATTAAGCATATTGTCAATCACTAAAACAAAAATGAGATGTTACTTAGTGAAAATTTATACCACCAAGAGAAGTCACTGGGTCCATAATCTGTTTTATTCCAGTGTTTGCTTACAAAGACAAAGTGATCTTCCAATGAAGTCAGAAATGGATGAGACTGAAACTCAACAGAATAGGACAAAGACAACACTGCTACTGGGGAGAGGGGAAGGCCACATTCAGTATCCGGATTCTCTGCTATGAGGGGAATGAAGGGAGGGAGGGAGGAAGGGTGGAGGAGAGAGAGAGATTAATAATGTTATATTGTATTACCTTAGCAATGTCTGATCCAATTGAATTGCAAAGATTGATTAAACAAGACTATACGCCAAATTATTTAAGGAAAATCTTATGGATTTGTGTCTTACAGGACTGGAATTTCTATATCACTGAATTCATGTTGAAAATCATCTTGGATGTAGATGTGTATTAATGTAATTTCAAATTAAGAAAAGGCACAGTTGGTTTATTAGAAATGAATGCTATGCTTTAGGAAGTAAATGCCCTTGAAAGAGAAAAAGAAAGAAATATACAAATATAAGGAGGGAGGATGGAAAAAAGAGAAACACGAATGAGGAAGGAAGGAATTCCTATCTGAGACAGTTTTGTAAGGGATAATGTCTATTCACATCCAAACTAATTAAAAATATAAGTCATTTGAAGAGTCAGATAAAGTTTTAACTTATGTTTAGTGCTCTTATTTAGCACCAATCAAAATATTATATTTTTAGAAAAATATTCAGCTTCTCACCAACCTTGATGCCTCTGGAAACACCTATTTATATAGCAGAGCAACCAAAGATGAAGCCTAATGCCAAGTTACCAAGGCATCTTCCAATGATCTAAAGCAAAAGGGCAAATTGAGTTTGAACCTTAGCTTTGCTACTTGCTAGATATGCAAGTCTGAACAAGCTGCTTAACCTCTCTGTGCCTTAGCTGCATCACTTCCATCATAGTAATAATAATAGCACCTATCTCACAGGGTAGGTAATAATTGAATGAATTGTATTTGTAAAGCACTTTTAACAGTTCCTAGTATATAGAAAATTCTATTATAACCTATGTAAATATAGCAAATACATACATTTTATTAATTTGCTTTCCATGAGAGAGGAATAAGTTCAAGAAAAGGGGAATTGAGTACTTCTTGAACTCTGATCGGGTTAGATTATAAAGCCAAAGTAGTAAAATCATAAAGAATTGATCTGTCTGTAGTTTTCCAGGGTAAAATATGAAACAGCACTAATTCAATTTATTGAAAATAGCTGTAGCTTGAAGGAACAAAAATTTCCACATCTTATTCTGAGATCAGGGCTTAATGAGGTAGAGAATATTTAGGAAAGATACAAAATGTTTCACAAGCACGACTGGGGTTTCAGTTGCTCCTCTGCTTGGGCCTTCATCTTTCCAGAATCAACTTAAAGAACCTGGAAGGGAATTCTGTGACCCAGTGTGTAAGCACTCACGCCCAGGGAACTTATTTATTTAGTGTCCTTCCTTAGTTTCTCTTCTGGATCCCTTCCAGGGGTCAGAGTAGTAATTTGAGGATATACATTATTCAAAAGCTTTTTGGGGAAGTAAAAGTTTTAAATTATAAAGATTAGTCTTTAAAAGTTATTGCCAATTATAAAGAAAATAGAAAAGTCATAATGAAAAACAGGAGAATTTGGTCCCTGAAACTTCAGTATTTACAGCCCATCACAACGCTTCCGTCTGCTGCTTATCCAAACTGATTTGGAACAGTATTTTTTCCCAGCTCTGAGCTGACCAATTGATCATCCTCTCATGGGGTATTTCACCAAATTGTCTTGAAAACATATGAGAAGGAAATTCTTTACTGAGAAACTTATTATATGATGAACACAAATCACCTAGCAGATGCACAGACATCAGAATTAGAGAGGATGCATGCCAATTCTCTGGGCTGAACTCATCAGCCTCTACCCATACAGGGATTTCATCTCTAACTGACAATGTTTTAAACTTCTAAATGCTAGACTTTTGATTATCACTTAAAATTTTGTTTAATTAAAAAGTGGTTATAGATAGAATCAGCGGCCTATTCTCTTGTTTGAGTAGGAATGAGACATATATTTTTTAAACTTACACTTCTCTGAATATACAGTAGAGGTTGTGCTAAGAGTTTGCAAAGGTAAAAGACACAAAATTTTTGATATTTTGACTTACACGTTCTTTTGTATTACTTAGTGATGACTTTTGTGTTAGGTTACAGATTTATTCATACAACACAAACACTTTCATGATGAATTTATCCTAAATTTTGATGCCCAAAGTAGATCATTTCATGGACAGGTTCTAGAAATTCTCAACATGAATTGGCAGGGAAAACACTCACTAGATAATACATTAAATAGATGGTTGCATATATACACACACACATATATCACCTTTTTGTTCATTCAAAAAGTAGCACAAGTCCAATTATCTGTTTTGATTTTTTTCAGATTAAGTGTGGAACATTTTACATTAAAACCCACAGAGGGAGTTCTCATTGACCTGGTTGTCTTGCTGAGCCATTACTCATATATCTCTAATCAAGACAAGGTTTTAAAATGAGACACAGTTAATTTCAAAATTCAAATGACACTTTATTTTTAGAAATTTAGGAGAGGAAATGGTGGTGTGATTACCTCCAATTTCAAGCCACGCTCCTGTAACTTGTAAGTTGTCCATGATGGGTGCTAGGCCCATGAGGTTTTCTGGACCTAGAAGAGCTCAAGGCAGCCACATGGGACCTTGAGCAAGAAGACCACATGGGAGAAGCTAGTTAGGGAGCGATAAGAATAGAGGAGACAGAAGACCAAGCAAAGGTGACAGGCCTTCTATCTTGGAGACTACAGAGCCTTTTTCCAACTCTCTAATGTCCATCCAAAAGGACCCAGCTTTTTCTGGTTTCTTGCCCTCAGATTCTGTTAAATTGTTTAAATAGACTTTACAATCCAGGATAAATTACGACTTGAAGCCTTCCAGCTTGAATAATATTACAGGCCTCCCTCTCCCTATTATGTAATTCAAAATAAGTGCACAAATTGCAATTATCATACTTGTGCTGAAGGAGCTTCTAAGTGTTCTATTTGTGAAATTCGAATACGTTTATCAAAACTTTAAAAAAAACACTCATTTCTTTGGCTACCACTGCTTTTCTGCTGTCCAGCATGGGTTTATTCAACAGATAAAGGAAAGTAAGATGAGGATGAAAGTGGATGGAGGGATGGAGAAAATGTACTACAATGAGATTGTTCATTCCTTATTTTATAGGATCTTAAAATTTTTAGTGATAAACTGCATGTCATTCTTTTAATGTCTACTCTAAAATTATGTTAAAACTGTCTTTTCCAAAAGTATGACCTGCCAGAGACAAGCACACAAGATAGCCAACTTCCAAGAGGGAGGGCACCATGTTGTAATGCCTCAGCACCCAGAAGAACATGCCAGTTAATGTGTAAGAGGTATCTACTGAGCAAATAAATAGGAGCAAGAAAATTCTGTTTAATAATGCAACCGATAAAAGAAAAAAGTGTGGCCAACCAATTTTTTGACCTCAAATAGCCATTCTCGACAAGTTTTCTTGATATTTTTGTTGAATTGACAGGTTGAATAGGCTGATGGATCTTTTCTTTTCTTGTGAAAGCAGAAAAAGCGCTATTCACTCTGTTCACATCTCACTCTGTCTTGTCTGCTGTTTTCTTTTGGCCCAGAACCATTTTCTTATGTCACGAAGAACTTGACCTTAATTTCAAGGTCCTGGAGCAGCGAGCTGGTGAGGTCAGAATGCTGCATACCTGGAGCTCTGTTCAATTAGCCTGTGCAGAGGCCAGCTTTCTCCACCACATGGCCGAGGAGCTCTGGGGTAGCATTCCGGGCACCAGCTGCCTTTCTTGCCTTTGTGGCCACTCATCTGCTGGAGTCAGACCAGGATGAGAATTTGGACTGCTACTTACCAACTGGGTAGGCTTGCGCAAATCTTAGCCTCTCTGAGCCTCAAAGCCCACACTCTAAGTGAAAATAATCACAGTAACCTCTTCCCCTGTTTGAGGATTTTATGATAATAAGTTCCTAATGCTCATAATATAAAATGCAATCCATGTTCATTAAATGATATTTATGACTTTGCCCTCTTGCCCCCTTTTTTCTCTTCTTCAGGTACCTAAAGAGTGCTAAAGAATAAAAGCCATAAAAACAGACAGATATTGGCTCCCCTAAACCTCCCTACTGCAGAGTATCCCCCTTAATCATTGCCTAAACACCCCTTTCCACCATCTCAAGATGGAAGCAGCCAGATTAATTTCTAAGTAACCTCTGAGAGCAATTGTATAGATTTTTTCACATTTGCCCAGGCACAGGAGAAATGAGACCTGAGCCCTTGGTGCCAAAGTGGTTCTTCTATTACTGACTCACAAAAATGACAGAATTCAGGAAATAAAATGCTCATTCTAAGAATGATTAAAATATGTGGATGCAACCTTGCTCATTTCAGCTGATCTAATCAGCGCCCTCACAGGAGGGAGAGAAAACTGCTGCCATATCAAATAATCCATTAAAACCTCATGAATCAATTCTTCAAATGCACAGAAACAAAAACATAAAATGACTCCTCTCCCTTGAGGTGATATGATTTTTTCCCCCTCCTCTAATCTCCTTCCATCAAAAGCCTAGGGGTGAGAAGAGAAAAAGCATGGGTCACTTTTATAGCTGTGATGTGATAGCATCTGACGGGACCCAGTGGGATGCAGCCTTTCAGCAGGGATGGCGCAGGCATTGAAAACACATTCAGGAGCAAGGCTACAGCCATTCACTCCTAACCCACTACTCAGAGGAACAGCAGGAAATGCTCACACAGCAACTGACAAAGATCCTGGGGGTTATCTGCCAATGACTGTGGATCCTTATGATTCTTCTACATATCTTTGCTTATTCTAGTTTGCCCAAGTGGCTGCTACCCAAGTTTCTGTATTTCAAAGCACCCCAGGTTTGACTTCTGTGTGTGATTTTGACCAAGTCACTTGACCTCTCATTCATTTATTAATTCATTCCATGGATACTGAGTGCCAGATACTGTACTAGGTGCTGGGGATGAGATGTAAACAAAAGCAGACCTTCACTTTGTCTGCATTGGAAGGCAAGGAGATGAGCATTAAAAAATGTACAATTTCAACTGAGAGAATGGCTAATACCAGAAAGATCTGACCTAGTTAGGGAGATTCATGGAGCTCTGCTTGGTGACTAGATTAAGGACTGGATTTTAGTCTGTACTCATGCCCCCAGGTACTTGCCTTTTTGCAGGGCACAATGAGTATAGGGGCTCTGCATCCACCCCTGTAATGTGAAATCTTGTATAAGCAGAATAAGAACACAACCAGTGGGATTATTTCAACAGCATTAGGAGTATAAATTATAAAGGGGGAGCTTGGAATGAATTCTTGAAAGACGGAAGGGATTTTGATGGACAGAGGTAATATGTTGAAAGGAAGGGACAGGCATT
Organism: Cheracebus regulus; assembly: GCA_963574635.1. Taxonomy (NCBI): domain Eukaryota; kingdom Metazoa; phylum Chordata; class Mammalia; order Primates; family Pitheciidae; genus Cheracebus; species Cheracebus regulus. The sequence goes on along the minus strand of CAUYQU010016806.1, from coordinate 7,775 downwards.
GTGTAGAAAAGTGGGAAATACATTAATAAGACCTGGGTGCAAGTGAACCTGGTGAGAGTAGGGGCTGGAGGGATTGTTTTCACAGGCTCCTACGCTTGTGCCTAGAGCTGACATTATTGGAGGCACAGATTGTGAAGGACCAGGAGAAAGGAGACAGGGTTGGGATTGACAGAAAAGGAAAGGGATATGCTTTTTTTCTCCTTAATTTTAGTGCTTGCACACACTCATAAAATTTTCAGTAGTCTAAAAAGTGCATGAAAAAAATTTAAAAATTACATTTTGTGCCACCATTCAAAGAAATAATCAGTATTTTGGTATATAGAATTTTAGCTATTTTTCTTCACATACACATGTGTGTACAAAGGCATATAGGATTTCAAATGGTGTCATAGTGAGAATATTAATTTGTAACCCGCATTTATTACTTGTTCAATATGCCCTGGGCATTTCTCCAATTCAAAAAGCGTTCAATTCTGTCGTCATTTTTATGAAGATGGTGAAGGCCACTGTATGGTTCTACCCCAATTTATGTAACTACTAATCCCATGTTGAAGAATATTCGTTTTCATGTTTTGGCTCTGTAAGTGATCTGCTAAACATACTAATATAAGGCAGAGTATGCAAAACTGCCAACCTGCCCTTGAAACCTAAAAGTAGTGTCTGGCTGCACTGCGTGATAGCTGAGGTCCACGGAGCACGACCCACATGGACACTGGCAGCTGTGGGGTGCGGGCAGAGGCATGTGGTACACAGTGCACTGGGCTAGATGGGAAAGGTTATGAGTCTCCACTCTTGTCCTGAGCAATCCTGGAAAAGTCTCCTGGCCTCTCTGACATTGAATTTCCTCATAGGTAAGAATAGGGGTAGTGGAAGACAGGTGGAGAAGCCATAATGAATTAGATAGAATATCCCAAAACACTAATTCTGAGGAAAGTTAATAGGTATTCCTTGGTGGAAAATAATGGTTCTGTTGCAAAGTAAGTTTTGAAACACTAGATAATGTTGAGAAAATATGATTTATGGAGACTAGTTAAAGATGTTAAGCATCTTCTTCAGAGTTCAGCAAAGAAAGGAGTTTCTCATTCTCCCATAAAGAAACAGGGCCCATCATTCAGCATCATATGAGACAGAAACCTCGGTGGCTTCATGGCCTTTGAAGTCACTCTATACCACCTACTGAATACTGCACCTGCCAGCCTGGCCTGCCTTGTGTATACCACTCAATCCTAACATATTGGTTGGGGGTAAGAGGTTACTGGCATTTCCTCTGAGGAGGGACAATATTGAAAGAGAAGTTGGGATTGGACTAATATTTTAAAAGCACACACCAGGTGAAATATACCAGCCACCCCCATTTGGATGGTTTAAGCATCCATTCTGACTAAATGTCTGACACATACTTGAATATTACATGTGGTTAGACTCATAAATGTCAACCCTTAAAATTACCTTAGCAATTAGCTAGTATAGCATTTTTAAAGGTATGTATCACTGAACATCATCCCTATAAATATGCATTGATACAAGACAAGTTAGCATTGCTTAAGAGAATGAGATCTAAAACAAAGGTTCAGATCCTGGCTTCACCTCTTACTAGCTGTGTGATCATCTGCAAGTTACTTAATGTCTCTAAGCCTTGGTTGCCTCCTCTCCAAGCAAAGATAGTTGAAATAGTTAAATTATACCCACAAGACTAGTTCAGAGTTTGCTACTTAATATGTTCAATAAATGTTAGCTATTGCTATTGCCGAATCATTTGAAAAGTTCTTATTAGGTACTTCTTTGTAGTGGCATTAGCGGGCATTCTACTAAGAAATTCCAATAGTTGCAGCCCTCCACTACTTCCCATCATGGTAAGTAGGCCTGAAATCTTTCAATGCAACAATACCACCACCTACTAAGCACTTAGCAGGTGCCCAACAACAGTGTGTAAAGGGCCAAATGCAGAGCTTGAAGAAATAAAAAATTACTTCAAATCTATGGGCTATTGGACAAAAGATATAAACCTACTTCCGAATAGATTTTTCAAAAGAAAACTTAAAATTATTGAGAGCCAAAATAATTTATCTATAGAATTCAACTAAAGTTCAGTTATTTAATTTCCTGAATTCTGTACTCTTAGATACTTAATATAGTCAAGGAAAACATACATACTTAAATGAAAGTGCCCGCTTTGTTCTTTCTGAAAGCTCTTTTACTAAAGCTTCACCTGAGCAAGCCTGTCACAGAATCTCATGGGGTTACAGAGGAGAGCAAAATCTGAACTTGTGATTGAAACGTTAGCTCCTAAGCCTATTCTCACTTTAAAGACTCTGTATTTCTTTCCTTTTACCTTTTATTTAATAAAGTTATCCTAGTTGGAATGTAAAGATATGAGTGAATCAGAAGACATCATACCTGTCTTTGGGGAGCTTACAATCTAAACACAGTGACAAGACATCATACATGAAACTAATAGAGAGATGGAATACTGAGACATCAAGCCCACTAGAAAGGGCTATGGATTTGAGAAAAATGATGAACCAGTCGATAGTATCTCTGGCCACAATGATCTTTCATTCAAATACATAGTGATAGACAGTTAGCAAGTAAACACTGTAAGTGAATGCATACAATACAGCAATTTCAGGAACTCTTAAGTCTTTACAAAGACTGTAATAATGTATCCCTGTGATAGTGACTTGTGGTCAGGGGAAGTGGTTAGGGAAGACCTTCCAGAGATGATGTTTGAGGAGAAACTAGGATGATGAAAAGGAAGGAGCAATGAATCTCAGTTTGCTTCCTTCTAGACCCATTACACAGCAAATTCACAAACTTTAAAAAGGAGGTTGGCAAGTTCAAATAATACAAAGAAGCCAATGTGGCAGAACCCCATTGATGCAAGAATAAAAAGAGGAGTTTGAAGAAGAGTTGTAGGTCAGGTAGATGTCATGTCTAATACATATTGGCAAAAAGCTTGGACTTGATATTCAAGCATTGGGGTAACCACTGGAGAGGCTGAATTAAAAGAGTGCTATCATCTAATTTACTTTTCTAAAGATCTCTGTGCTATGAGCAGAGACTGGATTATAAGGTGCAGAGGCTGGACAAAGGGAGGCTAACTACTGTCCATCAATATGTGATAAACACAGCTAGCTATTGACCAAAATCCAGGTTTCCTTCTTCCTGGACATGGACTATCGTACATTCCCCAGTCCCTCTTGGAGTCATGTGTAATGCTTATTATTGGAATATGACAAAAGTAATGGCTGTACTTTCTTCCCCACTTGCTCAGGAAGAAATTCCAATCCCTGGGCTTTGGTTTTTTCTGCCTTAATTTGTTTGGAAAGGTGACCACTAGAGAAACTGTTACTGAGTCCCTGAATAGCTAAGTTAAAGAAAAACTGCCACCAACTTAAAACAGTTACATCAGACTTTTATGTGAGAAGAAAATTAAATTGCTCACTTTTAAGTCAAAAAGTACTGTGATTCTTATTTTAGCACTTTAATCAATTTTCCTTAGTTAATTATGAAAAGGCAATAATAGTAACATGCTAATGATAGAAGCAGGAGACAGACCAGGGTCCCCCATGAAACCCCACCTTCAAGCCTAAAACAGCCTGAAGTCTGAAAAACCTGACTGCTGGGCCTGGATGAAGCCTGCCGTTTCCCAGACTGCTTCTTTCTGAATGAGCCCCAGCTGCACAATAGGGGAATGGGGTGGAGCCAGGGGAGGTTTGCCCCATTTGCAGTGGGGAGGAGCCTGGCCTCTTCAGTTTCTGTGGTGGCCTGGGATTCAATCTGTAAGGTGGGAGCCTGCTAGCAGGACTCTCTCTCCCTTTGCTGAGAGTTCCTCTTTCCTTCTTTTCTTTTCATCCAATAAACTCTGCCCTATTCACCCTACAACGTGTCGGCTTGTCTAAGTTTTTCTGGTCATGTGACAAGAATGCAGTTTTTTTCTACAACACTAACATGTGAAAGTCTCTCTTCCAGAAATACCCAAAGATATCTAGTCCTTTGAAGCTTATTATTTAGCACTCGCTCTATCATTAGGGGGAAAAAAACTTTACAAACTATCTATAATGACTAAAGTCAGAGCATAGAAAAGTAAGTGATCAGCCAAATGTTTCTCTCCATGGAAAAGAGTTAAAGAAAGCAGAGCTTTCCATGTATTTCTTCCTATGACTATAAAAATACATTTATCAAGGTAAATCTCAAGACCTGTTGTTTGTTTTAATGTAGGAGAGTCCCTGTCATTAGCAATCTAAGCAAATGAAAACAAACAAACACAGTTGTAATTTACAGTAGAGCTCACGGACACTTCCTAATACTCCATTTCCATAGGAAGGAGACCAGGCTGTCCTCCAGGTATCCTGCACCTCCTCTGAACCATCCAATGCACATTTTAATTTCCTGCATGGGTTATGAATGGAAAATTTGTTCATAAAAAATAAAAGGTTTCTAAGAAGAAACAGATTATTTTCATTACTTTCTGTGGCAAAGCTTACTATTTGCCTATCCAACATTAATTTTTCTCCTTCCAACTTAGTACTAGAACCTTGACTTTTAAGTGGGCATATTAATGTGCTAAATAAAAGACTGCATTTCCCAATGCAGCTAGGAGTAGACATGTTAAAAGTTCTATCCAAAAAGATGTAAGCCAAAGTGTTATTTGGGACTTTCAGGAGATCTTTTAAAGGAAAGATCTTTTTGTTTTGTTTTTCCATTGAGGAGTGCCCTTCCTCCTCCCTGTTGTCTGGAATGTAGGTGTCATATCTAACCAAGAGGTGGCCTTGAGAATAGTCTTCAAGTTTTAAGAGTCACAAAGCCCAAAGACAGCAGCCTGAGTTTCTGAAGACATCATATACCATTTCAGCTTTGGACTAACTTCTTCCAAATGTCTTTTAGGTGAGATAAAAAATTCATCTTAAGTTACTATTATTTGGATATTTTCCTGTTATATGCATTGAAACTGACTCCAAAATTGATAGTCCCCATATATTGAAACCTAATATATAAAACCTTCAATATCTCAAGATTCTGTTGACTTGATTATTGGTCACTTATCAAGTACTAGATTCTCCAGGGACACAAATGAACTAACTATATGAGACTGTCTCTCTTCATGTATTTGCTGAGGCTATTTGGGCAGGTGGAATCTGCAGAATAAAAAGTGAAACCAATAGTAATGTGTTAAATTGGATGTCAGTGATTGTGAGTTTTAAGAAATGGAAAGAAGTCAGTTTGGACAAGTGTAGAAGAGGAAGGATTCACACACAGGTGAACATGGGCCTGACTTGTATGATGGCCATTAACAAAGTAGTTGAGTACGGTGAATAAGTCTCTAGATTCAGAAGCCAGACCACGTGGGTTCAGATCTTAGCTCCACTGCTTATTAGCTATACAGTTCTGAGCAAATTACATGATCTCTCTCTCTTAAAAAAATTTTTTTTATTTTTTAGACAGAGTCTCACTCTGTCTAAAATCTGACTGTGTTACTCTTGTCAGCCTTGTCCTTCTTTCTCTATCCATATTTTCCACTGTGACTCAACCAACTTGTCATGGTTTGTTTCTGTCCTTCCCTTTACTTTACTCCAACTTGCCCAGGTCACAAAAATAAAGGCAAGAAAGAGCTCTCCTTTTAATATATGAAAAGGAGAAGGAAGAGATGCACACATTAATATCTGTCCATATATATGTATTCCTGTGTGTGTGTGTGTGTATATATATATATATATATATATATATACATAAAAAACATATATACCCAATAGTCATGCACTACATAACAATTCCATCAACAACAGACTGCACGTACTACAGTGATCTCATGAGATAACAATACCGCATTTTTACTTTATCTTTGCTTATCTTTGCTATGTTTAGATACCCAAATACTTATCATTGTATTACAACTGCCTACAGCATTCAGTACTGTAAGCATTTAGTACCGGCTTGTAGCTTCTGTGCAACATAGGCCATATCATATAGCCTAGGTGTGTAGTAGGCATACCATCTAGGTTACTACACTCCATGATGTTTGCAGGATGATAGCGTTGCCCAACGATGTATTTCTCAGAACATATGGTCATCATTAAGCAACACATGACTGTATATATATTAGTTGATATAAATGAAATAACTTTATATATATATATATATATACACACACACACATGCACATATGTGTGTGTGTGTGTGTGTGTGTGTGTGTGTGTGTGTATAATCAGTCATTACAAAACCTGAGACCTGGTAAGCATCCATTATATCGTTATTCCTATGATGATTATTAGGAGAGACAGAGCACGGAGGCTGAAAAGAAGAAAAGACTGTGCTGACCTTTTGCAGGAATGCAGAGGTGGTTAGCAGTCTGAGGGAGAAAACCTGAACTGAGTCTTTCCTTTAAGGAAACTGGGAATATGTTGATAAAATAAAATGATTATCTTTTTTGACAAGGATTTCATGGCAGGCTGGGTGAAGTACAGACAGACCAGACCTAAGTATGAGCACTAGGACAGCATGTGATTGTGCTTAAAATAGCAAATTGGTCTGAGATTCTGTGTACACTGTTTTGTACCTTTTAGTTTTTCTTTTAACCCTGCTCTGTCTAGATACTTTTCCTGAGCTATTTTGATGATGAAGGTTGGACTCTGCTTTTCTCATAGCTAAATTATTCTAAGTATTCCATTAAATGGGAAAATTAGTGAAGTACAAATCAATCTGTGCATATACTTTCTTCTCGGGCTTTTTCTCACCTCTAGGCCAGTATCTTTAATTAAGTTTCACTCTTTAATTGGTGGCCTTTATTAGGGTTGAGCAGTGATGACAACCGTATTTCTCACAGAATAGTTATTCTATTATTTGTCTAGTATTTAAAATATTATGTTACCTAGTTTAACCCTGGGTGTTTCCCTCAGATTAGGGTTTGTTGACACTTGTCCCCAAGATTCCTCAAGCATTCTTAGGAGGGTTAATATTATCATCAGTTCTGTCTGAGGATGACAAAGTTAGAATCAAAGGTAGTAAATTATAATGATAGCACTTCAAGTACCAGAATAAACACACAGAATCACATTTTGGGGTTGGGCCACAGGGGCTCATTCAGTGCTTCTCAGGTACCAACAGCCAACATTTTCTGCCTAGGCAATAACATCTTTGTCTGCCAGGAACAACCTATTTATCTGTAATGGAACTAAATTCCTCCTGTTGAAATATAATCTCAATTCTTATTTTTTCCTCAGCACTTAAACAAATGATTCAGGTCCTGTAATGCCAGTTAAGCTGCAATACATGCTGGAAAGCTAATAATACATTAATTAATAAAAGATGACACATTTTAAGGAGCCGTTTCATAACTACAGATAATGATGTTAATAGAAATGCATTATCAAATGGCCAATCTCATTTTAAATGAGTACCATAGGCTGAATGCCATTAATTGTGCAAGCAGAGACACAAGCAAATTACTCATAGAAAAGTCATGCCTAAGTTATTTTGTTAGCACCTGGTAGGCTTTTTGATTATGGTAGCATATAGTCAGTTCTGTATAATAGTTTGCTATTAGTATGAGTTTTAATGTTGACAATAAATTATTAGAATATTTTGGGGATATTCTACTTTTTTATTTTTTTGCATTACTTCTGGACTTTTTTTTATTATTGCATTTTAGGTTTTGGGGTACATGTGAAGAACATGCAATATTGTTGCATAGGTACACATGTGGCAGTGTGATTTGTTGCCTTCCTCCCCTTCACCTATATCTGGCATTTCTCCCCATGCTATCTCTCCCCAACTCC
>CAUYQU010016805.1:0-15576 GCA_963574635.1 Cheracebus regulus | reverse complement strand
TTAAACACAATTACTGGCATAAAAGAGGTTTTTAATACCCATTTTTAGACTGTATTCTAGCCTGGGCAATAAAACAAGAATCCCATTCTCTCTCCCTCTTTCTCTTCCTCTTTCTTTCTTTCATTCTTTTGCTGTGTCTTTCTTCTCCTTTTCTCTCTTTTTCTAAAATCTCTTCCTCTTTCTTTCTCTTTCATTTTTTTCTTTCTTTTGCAGTTTCTTTCTTTCTCCTTTTCTCTCTTTTTCTAAAATCTCTTCCTCTTTCTCTTTCATTTAAAAAAAAAAATAGGTATAAAAAAAAAAAAAAAGAAAAAAAAGAAAACGTGGCATATACCAGAGAATACTGTTTAGTCATGAAAAAAATCCTGTTATTTTTAGCAACATGGATGAGACTGGGTTACTTAGGCTAAGTAAAACAGGCCAGGAACAGAAAGTTAAATAAACACTGCATGTTCTCACTCTTTGGTAGTGGGGTGGGGAGGGAGGGGGCGGGACAGGGAGAGATTTGTTAAAGGATAAAAAATTACCACTAGATAGAAGGAATAAGTTCTGGTGTTCTATACCACAGTTAAGATGACTGCAGTTAACAGTAATATGCAGTTTCAAATAGCTAGGAAGAGGATATTGAACATTCCTAACACAAATGATAAATGTCTGAGATGATGGATATGCTAATATCTGATCACTAACATATATGTATTAAAACATCACTATGTACCTATGAATATGTATAATTATTATTTGTCAATTAAAAACTAAAAGAAAAAGAAAAAATGTTCAAATGGCCAATAAGTATATTAAAAAAATGTTCATCATAAGTTACTATGGAAATACAAATCAAAACCACCATACACCACTTCACATCTACTGAGTGGCTATATTAAATAAAACAATCCCAGACAATGTCAAGTATTGACAAGGATATAGAGAAAATCTTCATACATTGCTAGTAGGAATGTAAAAAGGTTCAGTCTTTTTAGAAAATAGTTTAGTAATTCCACAAAATGTTAAACACAGAGTTACTACATGACCTAGCCATTCTACTCTTAAGTATATATCCAAGAGACACGAAAACATGTCCACACAAAAACTTATATACAAATAAGTGTTCCCAGCAGATTTTTCATAATAGCCAAAAAAAGTGGAGACAACCCAAATGTCCAACAACTAATGAATGGATATATGAAATATGCCATATAGATACTGTAGATGAAAAAAATAAAAAATAAACAGGTGTGACTTTTTTTTTTTTGAGACAGAGTTTCCCTCTTGCCACCCAGGCTGGAGTGCAATGGCATGATCTCAGCTCATTGCAACCTCTGTCTCCAGGGTTCAAGTGATTCCCCTGCTTCAGCCTCCCAGGTAACTGGGATTACAGGCACTCACCACCACGTTCTGCTAAATTTTGTATTTTTAGTAGAGACAAGGTTCCACCATGTTGGCCAGGCTTGTCTTGAACTCCTGACCTCAGGTGATCCACCCGACTTGGCCTCCCAAAGTGCTGGGATTACAGGTGCAAGCCATCACACCCAGCCACTTTTTAAAACTTAATCATAAACAATTACATGTCTTTACCTGGCAGGCTTCACAGGAGAAAACTGTCTCCCCACACCAGATTTGGTGCACACCCAGTGCATTGCAATCTCTAAAGCAAGCTGCAGTCAAGACTCAGGTATCCCTAAATGACCATGCTCTTTACCAGATTTACATTCCTAGCCCAAGTACCTTCATTTAGAAGTAAGTCTCTGTGGCCTTCAACTGAGGCCTTTCCTTAGGCAACTCTGCAGAGGCCTCCTCAACAAAGGGAAAACACTGAAAACACTTTCCTCTACTCTGACTCAGTATCTTCCTCCACTCCTAGCCTTTGCACCTCACCCTCCAACCTACCCTAGATCTATAAAACAGCAGGAACCTTTTGCTGGGGTTCCCTTCGCATTGCGAAACCCCCACGTCTGTGCTGATCCACTTGACAGGAGGGAGCCTGCATTTTCTCGGGTTTAACTACTTGCTTATCCTAATTCAGTAAGTGATTAAAGTCACTCCGCTCTGTATTCCCAGATCAGCTACTGACACAGACAAAGGAATATTTTTCAGCCATAAAAAGGAATCAAGGTTCATCCACGCTACATGGACGAAGCTTAAAAACATTATGCTAACTGAAAGAAATTAGTCACAGAAGACAACATACCGTGCAACTCCATTTACATAAAATGTCCAGAATAGGCAGAAAGTAAATTAGTAGCTAAGGGGAGGGAGGAATGAGTGGAGACTGCTAATGAGTACTTTCAAGAACGATGAAAGGCCAGGCAGGTGGCTCACGCCTGTAATTCCAGCAATGAGGCTGAGGTGGGAGGACCACTTGAGGTCAGGAGGTTGAGACCAGCTTGGACAACATGGGGAAACCTTGTCTCTACTAAAAATACAAAAATTAGCCGGGCATGGTGGCACACATCTGTAATCCTAGCTACTCAGGAGGCTGAGGCAGGAGAATCGCTTGAACCTGGGAGGCAGAGGTTGCAGTGAGCCAAGATTGTGCCACTGCACTCCAGCCTGGGTGAAAGAGTGACTCCATCTCAAAAAAAAAAAAAAGGGTGATAAAAATATTCCAAAACTAGATTGTAGTGATGGTTGCACATCTCTGTAAATATAATAAAAACTAATAAATTTTACACTTTAAATGGGTGGAATTTATAGCATGGGAATTATTTCTCAGTAAAGATATGATATGAATACATGATGTCAGTGTTTGTATCATATTTAGAGCACTATTGCTCGGTAAAGGAGTTTGTAAAACAATCCTTAAGGAATGTAGATACTAAAGGACTCACAGTAGTAGACTGACATGCTGACATTTTTTTAAAGAAAAAAAAAAATCTGTTGACAATGATAAAAATCCGTTAGAGAGCAGTCAGACTCAAGTTGGAAAGATCAGATGAGAGACTTACAATGGTCCATTCAGAAAAATTTTAACAAGAAGAGGACTTGAGCCAAGACAGGTAAGAAACAGGAAAGGGCTAAGATCCTATCTTTAGAGTGGAATGCTACCTATAGAAGCTTTCTGTAAAAGGAAAGCTTTCTATAGAAGCCAACTATTAACATACTGATGTGTATATATCCTTATTACATGAGCTCCCAAACAGGGAACTACAGAAGGTCATCAAGTCCAAGAGAGCAGAATGGTAGAAAGCTCTTAATAACTGACCCATTAAAATAGTTCACAGTTGTTTTAATCTACGACTTAACTAATGGAAGATCTGTCTTCAAGAATATGACATTATAATGTCAATATATTCTCAAGTGTATCAGAGAATAGTAGTATGAATTTCATCTTTGAGTATTAACAATAATGAAAAAATTCACTCTAAAATATTTTATCCCTAGAACAAGTTTCATTTATTTCAAATGTCTTATAAACTAAAAGTAAGCATACTATATGCATAGTTTTATAATAAATATTTATTTCCTATTAAAACAGTCAGAAGAAAACACATTTGGTATTGCCTTAAATATTTTCAGAAACAATTCTTTCTCATTATAAAATATGTATTAAAAGGCAAATGCATTCATAAATTATCTTACCTTTGGTTTTTAGATAAACCACAAAGAAATGACTACAGCATAAGTTCCAGTTTGGGCAGATACCTGAATTTAAAAAAACAAACAGAAAAAGACATGGTCAATATGGTTGAATCTGAGTAGGAAATTTAATTCTTTCAATAAAACCCTAACTTGATCATTTACCTACTAAATTTTTATGTTCAAATTTTTATTTTTAGGTATCCGTAGAATGTCAAGAATTAAGAAATTCTCCTGGACTTTCTATTGCCTTTGATTAATGTTGATATTAAAAGTATATCAAAACAGGCTGGGCATGGTGGCTTACGCCTGTAATCCCAGCACTTTGGAAGGCCAAGGAGGACAGATAACCTGAGGTCAGGAGTTTGAGAGCAGCCTGGCCAACATGGCGAAACCCTATCTCTACTAAAAATACAAAAAAAATTAGCCAGTTGTGGTGGCACATGCCTGTAGTCCCAGCTACTCGGGAGGCTGAGGCAGGAGAATTGCTTGAACCCTCCGTTACAGTGAGCCAAGGTCACACCACTGCACTCCAGCATGGGCAATAGAACGAAACTCCATCTCAAAAAAAAAAGAAAGAAAAAAAGTATATCAAAACATATACTACATTAACAGGAGAAAAATATCAATTTCCTTTATTAACTCAATAATTCAAAAGAAAGTATTTTCTTAAGTTTACATTCATTATAATATCATGATTACCCATCCTCACAGAAAATACAGAATTTAGAAATCTGGAAATGTGAAAGTAAACCAATAGCACATTTTTATAATAACCTAAGCAAATGAGTAAATTAAATAAAACCACTGTCTAAGTATAAAAATGTTCTCTACATTTGCAAAGAAAATCAAATTAAAATGAGATACCATCTTTGATCAATGAAATTAATATTGTTTTTAAAATAAGATTATAGTCATTAGTGCTCTTCCAGTTCTTCTCCTTACCAGACTCATGGTAATACTGGACCTCACTGCCCTCTTTCAACTTAGGTGTGGGCACATGACTTCCTTTAGCCACTGAAATGTACATAGATCTGATGCTAGACATTTCAAGGTGTAAGCTTTAGGACCAAGTAAACAACTTACAGACCTCCCAGCTACTGCAATCATTATGGAGTTCACTAAATGGCTCTGAAGCGAAAAGAAACCCTGCTGATATGTATTAGACATGTAACATGGGCAAGAAATAAACTTTGTTGTATTATGCAACTGAGATTTTTAAGACTGTTACTACAGCACAATCTAGGCTATATTGACAGCTACAAGTGATGATGTAATATAATGATATATAATAATGTAACATAACACGCATTTTTGCACACTGTTCATAGAAATTTAAATTGGTAAATTTGTTTATTTATTTTATTTTTTTTGAGACAGGATCTTGCTATTGTCACCTAGGCTGGAGTACAGTGGTGCGATCACAGCTCACTGCAGCCTAGATCTCCCAGGCTCAAGCAAAATCTTTCCACCTCAGCATCCTGAGTGGCTGGGATGGAAGTAGCTGAGTACTCAGGTGCCCACCACCACCAAGCCCTGCTAATTTTTTTGTTTTTTATAGAGATGGGGTTTTGCCATGTTGCCCACCCAGACTGGTCTCAAACTCCTGGGCTCAAGCAATTCACACGCCTCAGCCTCCCAGAGTGCTGGGATTAAAGCTATGATCCACATGCCCAGCAACTGTTAAAATCTTTCTGGAAAGCAATTTTGCAATGTGCAACAAGAACCTTAAAAAGTTCAAATCCTGGTTGGGCGGAGTGGCTGACGCCTGTAATCCCTGTACTTTGGAAGGCCAAGGTAGGTAGATCACGAGGTCAGGAGTTCCAGATCAGCCTGGCCAAGATGGAGCCCCTGTCTCTACTAAAAATACAAAAATTAGCCAGACTTGGTGGTGGGTGCCTGTAGTCCCAGCCACTTGGGTGGCTGAGGAAGGAGAATTGCTTGAACCCAGGAGAAGGTTACAGTGAGCTGACTGTGCCACTGCACTCCAGCCTGGGTGACACAGTGAGATGACACTCCATCTCAAAAAAAAGTTCAAAACCTTTGATCCAGAAACTTCTAGCAATCTGTCCTAAATAATCAAAAATTCAAACAGATTTATACATAGCTCATTTATGACTCTAAAGAACTAGAAAGGCCAGGTGTGGTGGCTCATGCCTGTAATCCCTGTACTTTGGAAGGCCAAGGTGGGCAGATCATGAGGTCAGCAGATCAAGACCATCCTGGCCAACATGGTGAAACCCTATCTCTACTAAAATATCAAAAAGTAGCTGGACATGGTGGCGCACCTGTAGTCGCAGCTACTCGGGAGGCTGAGGCAGGGGAATCACTTGAACCAGGGAGGTGGAGTTTGCAGTGAGCCAAGATTGCGCCACTGCACTCCAGCCTGGCGACACAGCGAGACTCCAACTCAAAAAAAAACAGCTAGAAGCAAACTAAAGGTACATATGATTTGCTAAATAAGTTAGAATATTAAGCAATCATTAAAACTGCTTATCAAAGATGCTTCATGTCTAACAGAGGAAACTGTGTACATACACAGGAAGTCTCTGTAGTGTCTGCTCAATTTTTTCATGTATATGATTCTAGAACAGGTAAAACTATAATCTCCAGTGACAGAAAGCAGGTAAGTTATTGCAGGAACCAAAGGTTGTATGAAAGAACTGACTGCAAAGGGGCTTAAGGGAAGCCTTTAAGAATGATTAAAATGTTCTATATCTTGCTTATGGTGGTTGTCAACAGGATATACACATTAATCAAAACCCCTCAAACTGTACTGCACATGAATTATTTTACTAAAGTGTATTTTAAAAGTAAAATGAAAATGCTTAATGACAGGAAAATGCTGATCTACTGAGTAATTTGAATTATATAACACATAAATTTGCATAGAAAAGACTAGAAATACATACAATCATACAATGTGAATAGTACTGTTTTGCATAAATATTATATAGGTAATTTAAATTTTTCCTTAAGTTATATACTTTCAAAATACTCTAAATAAGTATGTATTTTTATGCTTATTTGGTGGTATTTTAATGAGAACCAGAGCTTATACCTAGAATAAGCTTGAGGTTTTAATAATTTATTCATTCAATATTTATTATATGCCTCCATGTACAAACAGCATTCTAAGTGGTAGAGGGATACTTTCAAACTTGGGTATGTTTCTCCAAGGTTCGGCTAGATGGGCCTTTCATGTGATCACTATTGCCAGTGAATATGGAAGCATCAACAATCCTCTGTAAACCACATCTTTTTATAATCTTTACACTGGCAAATGACAGGTAAGTGGTGACTATAAAAACTGTTTGCATTAATAATTATTTACCTAATCTTCCTGAAAATAAGCTTAAATTTTCTACAGTGTTTAATATATATTTTGAATGTATTACAATGTGTGAATGTGTTTATAAAAATCTATATTGGTAACTATTCATTTTAAAATGTTATAAGTTTTGAGCATTTATTTACTTAAAAAATTAAAAATTTACTTAAAAATTTTACAGTTGTAAAAACTTTTAATTTTTTAAAACACTGCTGAGTGTTTAAAACTCTAAAAATTTATAGAAAAATATGCAAATAGAAATTTTGGATATATATCATTAACAAATTGTAATCGACAAGTAAAAATATAACGAGAAAATATTTGTTTTGTGTTCAGTAGTGAGTGTAGCAATTCAAGATACTGGGTCAAGGGATTAGGACTGTATACACTAACTTCTCATGACAGAAATATCTGACATAACTACTCCTTTATAGGGAATACACATGAAGCAAAAGAGAAAGAACATATATAGAAGAATGTAATTCAGATTTATTTTTTTATTTTTTGAGATGGAGTCTCACGCTACTGCCAGGCTGGAGTGCAGTGGCATGATCACAACTCACTGCAACTTCCACCTTCTAGGTTCAAGCCATTCTTCTGCCTCAGCCTCCCAAGTAGTTGGGATTACAAATGCATGCCACCACACCCAGCTAATATTTGTATTTTTAGTAGAGATGGGGTTTCACCATGTTGGCCAGGATCTCCTGACCTCATGATCCACCAACCACTTTGGCATCCCAAAGTGCTGGGATTACAGGTGTGAACCACTGAACCCGGCTCCTGAAATGATTTTAAACCAGTGATCACTGAAATTAAATCACTATGTTTAATTACAACTATACAATATGTTGCTTTCTCAAGTTTGACATTTGCACTTACATGTATTCAAAAAGTGTAAATTAACTTCATAATTTACAATAAAATACAAATGAAATGCATTATTTATACTAATAACCATTAAGAAGTACTAAAGTAATGTGTGCTAATCAGGTTACAGCTAGTAAAGCATATCAGACATTAAGAATACAACACAGAAAATATTTGTATGTGAATCAGGGTACAGATAGTAAAGACAAATAGTCTCAGACACCAGGGAGTTTTCACAGCACTTAGAAAGGTAGCACAAAATCTGAAACACAAAATTACCAAGACTGCAGGAATGCAAATGGAGAGTTCTTAGAAAGTATTAGCTTTTCGACCCTTAGAAAATACAACCTATGAGTAGTCAATGAAAATATAGACAGATGGGAAAACACCATCACCAAGCTGGTCTTGGTTTTCTAAATTCTAGAAATCATAAGTGCAGTAACAAGCCCCTAATCAACTAAATCAGTGGTCAAATTGTAGCCTGAGAGCCAAATCCAGCCCAGGGCCTGTTTTTGTCTGATCTATGAGCTAAGAAGGGTTTTTACATATTTAAAGGGCCAAAAACAAACAAGAATATGCAACAGAGGCAGTATATTGCCACCAAGTTTAAAAGTTTAAAGGGGATCTTTGGAGAGATCTGCTGACTTCTGAACTAAATAATTCATAAATGGATAAAAGAGGGCTTAGAGGTGGCTTTGATCCAGATATCTGAAGTGTGCCATGGCATCATAGTATAGCAGAACTGGAAGGAGGCACTAAGACCGTCTTTCCTTCCCATGACATTGCAAAGGTGCCGACTATGGCCCATAGATTTCTGTCTTCCAGGTTTACTGTATCCTGGGTCAAAAGCACGCTATATCTCACAACATTGGCTCCCTTTTCCTTTGGTGAAGTAATCTGGGAATTAAAAAAAGATGTACAGTAAAGTAAATGCACTCTTCTCCAACTCTCTACTGAGCCTTTCCTACACACAACTATCAGCTAAAAATGAGGTGTTGGTAACCCTCATATCTGACTAACTCAGCATCAAAGATCATCTCCTATTCTCCCAGCTTCATCTCCCTCTACTGTACTTACGTATTCTCTGAACTAAGCAAATCGATCTACTAGCATTCCTGGAAAAGCACTTGTTTTGTCTCATGTACCTTGGTCTATGTGGTTTCTCTCCTATGGACATGACCTCCTTTCTCCTCCTATCCAAATTCCTTCCATCCTTCATGGCCCAATTTGACATCCATGATACCTTCAGGAAGCTTATAATCCAATAGGAAATATAGCTCAGGTACACACAAAAAAAGTTTTAAAAATCTTGAAAGTTGTAATAAATAAAATATTATAAAATTCCAAGGAGTAAAATGTCACCTTTGGGGAAAATGTTTAGGTAACACTTTTGGAAAGTCTTTGAGTAAGATATGAAAAAGAGCAGACAAAAGAAAAAGGGATGTTCCAGGCAATGGAAATGAGCAAAGTTACATGAAAAGTAAAAAGTTCCTCTTCAAAGTTTCCCTTTTTGTTAAAGAATAAATAACACTTGCTAGAAATAATAGTCTTTTTTAAAAACTAGCTTCCTTCAAGCTTTCTTGCTTTTTGCTATTAACTCTTTGTTAAGCCCTATGTAGCTGTTAAATATAATAAGGGAATAAGTGCATTCTATGTTCTTGTACTTTAATCAAGTTATTTGTTCTGTCCTATAGCTTCTCAGACACGTCTAAACACACCCAGGCATTTCTCGGCTTACAGCCTATGCCTCTTCCCCATTTGGAAATGTTATTATTCTCCTAGTTTCCCGTAAACAACCCCCTTCCTTTTTTTGTTCTTCATAGTGCATTTATCTATTTAGGAAAGTTTTAAGTTTTTAGCCAATTGAGATCAGTCTAGATTGTGCAGTCCAGCTCCAGCCAATGGAGATAGGACACAGCAATAAGGATCCAATGCACCAGGGATAAAAACTTCTGCTCTTCTTTGTTCAATGTGCTCTCATGACAATCAGGCTTCTGAGAAGCACCCTTTCTACAGAAAGTAAAATTGCCTTGCTGAGAAAATTCATATTTGAGTGCTATTTCCTTTGGGGCACTGAAAATTTTACTTCTGTTACAAAAGGGATAATTTGTTATAGTAGCGATTTTCATCTTTTGTTTTCCTAGATTTGCCTCTAACCAAGAGATGACACGGAAAATCCCCTTAATTTCTAAAGTCCCATAATTTTGAATGTTATCCAAAACCATAGATTTAATATGCTAATCAAGTAATCAGTATTCAAAGTAGACAGTCTACTTCTGCATACATTTTCAGGTAACTTTTGTGAACATAAAATTCCAACACATCAGGCTGGGTGTGGTAGCTGATGCCTGTAATCCCAGTAATTTGGGAGGCCGAGGCAGGTAGATCACAAGATCAGGAGATACAGACCATCCTCGCCAACATGGTAAAACCCCATCTCTACTAAAACACAAAATATTAGCTGAGCATGCACCTATAGTCCCAGCTACTCGGGAGGCTGAGGTAGGGGAATGGCTTGAACCAGAGAGGCTGAGGTTGTAGTGAGCCAAGATCGTGCCACTGCACTCCAGCCTGGCAGCAAAATCAAATATAAATTATGTGGCTTTAAGGCTGAATTCTGTTATTTTCATACCATTAATCAAACCAAAAGGGCTAAGAGTAAAAACTTCATTATTTTAGTTTCCTTTTTACTAAGTAATTTTATTCTGTGGATTGCAACTTTTCACATTCTGGTTCACTCCAAACCTTGAGCCTAGTAGATGCTACCTAAATACCTGCTGAATTAATAATATTGGAACATGATATACATTTCACTGAAAATATTATTCCTTTAGTTATGCAGTACAATAGAAAGTAGAGAGAAGATAAGGATCATTAATTGAAAGTGTTGTAAAAGTGAAGCCATCAAATAACTTAAACAATTATTTCAAAACCGTCTTTGAAGCAAATAATCTATTCATATGTAACTCAGACCTTTACTGTAGCCTTTGTTGAAACACTACACACATACAACCACCACCACCATCACCATGACATTTTTTTCTAAATACAGCTTGACGGAGGAAACCATATAAATGATTAACAGAAGTCAAGCACAGTGGCTCACGCCTGTAATCCCAACAATTTAGGAAGCCTAAGCAGGTGGATCACTTGAGGTCTGGAGTTCAAGATCAGCCTGGCCAACACGGTGAAACACTGCCTCTCCTAAAACTACAAAAATTAGCCAGGTGTAGTGGCACACACCTGTAATACCCGCCTCTCGGGAGGCTGAGACAGGAGAATCACCTGAAAGAGGTAGAGGTTGCAGTGAGCCAAGATCGTGCCACTGCACTCTAGCCTGGGAGACAGTGAGACTCTGTCCCCCAAAAAATAAATAAATAAAAATAAAAACAAAACAGAAAAGAAAACTGCCACTTATTCATCTTTATATTTCATATAATTCCTAGCACATTGTGGGTACTTTAAAATCATTCATTGAGTTGAACAGTCATAGAGAAAATGGTTTCTCTGCTCTCCATGACTTCACTATATTTCAAAGGTATTAGGTATCAACTCTGGCAATAAAAGCAGAACTTACACTACTATGAAAGCTTGACCTATTTCAAGAGTTCTCTGATATGAGAAGAGATATCCATAGATGTGTTCCCTAATTACACAAGTAGAAGAAGATGCATTGCTCTACTGTTGTTGATTTGCTATATTTAGTTGGCTCTGAATTGAATTATTCAAGCATGTACAAATATAACCTTAAAGGGGTCCACATACTTGCTCCTAACAATCTGGATACAAAAGCTGCCATTCAGATAAAAGATGACAGGCAACAGGAATCTGACAGGCCAGTAATTTACTGCGTTTTCTGCACATTGGTATTTGTAGGCCTCCACAGCCATTAAGCAAAATTAGTTTCATGATGTCAGCCAAAAAGCCTCATGGGCAACAGTTTTATGTCATTAAAAAAACTACTGTCCTCAATCTGTCTAAATCTGTGTTTGCTCATTAGAAGCCTCTCAGTGAATCAGAAGCGAGGGTTTAATTGCACTCTTGCTCTATGAATGTTTAGTATAGCCCTGAACTATAATAAATTTCTATTCTCCCTTTCCCTGTATCTAAAATGGTTTAGATATAGTTGAAGAACCTAAGTATCAGACAGGCTAGCAGTTCTCTACTGATATGGTTTGGATCCAAGTCCCTGCTCAAATCTCATGTCAAATTATTATCCCCAATGTTGGAAATGGGGCCTGGTGGGAGGTGATTGGATCATAAGGGCAGTTTCTAATGATTTAGCACTATCCCCTAGTGCTGTTCTCATGATAGAGTTCTCACAAGATCTGGTTGTTTAAAAGTGTGTAGCACCTTCTTCCTCTCTTTATGCCTGCTTCCCCCTTGGCCTTCTGCCATGATTGTAAGTTTCCTGAGGCCTTCCCAGAAGTCTAGCAGATGGCCAGCATTATGCTTCCTATACAACCTGAGGAGCCACAGCCAATTAAACCTCTTTTCTTTATAAATTACCCAGTCCCAGGTATTTCTTTATAGCAGTGCAAGAATGAACTAACACATCTATCAAAAATGGAGCAATTTCAAAAACATAACTGTGATGTTAATATGTATTTATCCAATTTAAAAGGCAAGTGTCAGAGAAAAGCTGCATCTTCTCCTGCTTCTATGCTCTCTTATGACCCTATGTGTTTGAAATTGTTATTTTTCCCCTCTGCTTGTTTAGAATCTCCTCCTTAAACCTGTCTGGCAAATTTCCACTCATTATAGAAGTCCTCCCTGGTTTTTCCAAAAAAGATGTATGCAATCTTCCCCTATGCATGTTTTATATACTTATATCAAGTACCTCTCAAACTATAACTCTGTCTCTTACAGTTAGAAAACAGTAAGCTCTCTATGGGCAATGATTGAACACCTCTTGGCAAAGCTAATATTGAGCTGGTACACACCAATAGAGCCTTAAGGGTTGTACTCAAGTACTAAAATACTTCTGTAAGGTAGTCTGGTAAAGTGTCAATGCCTCAGACTCCACCAATCCTAAGGTGCCTGCTGATGGCCCAATCTCCCCACCACCACTATAAACCAGCAGGTAAAGCAAGAAAGCCTGACACAGCATAAAGGATGAAGGGGTTCTTCAAGACCCTGATTCAGTGCTACAGCCATCTTAATTGGGTGGTGCCTATTTTGTACTTACTGGTAAATGCTTTGAATATCACTCCTGCCTCTTCACAGCAAAAGCACAGGACACTGCCTAGCTTATCAGGCTTTTAATTCTTTGGCAAGATAATGAATGAAGACATACCAGGTCTATCAATCGCCCAGGGTCAATGGGCATGCTGTCAAAACCATGCAGATAATGATCAGTGATCAGACTGGCAAGAAAAATCCAGATGCTAAAGTACTAGAGAGAAAAAATGGTCAAGTCTGTCTATTCTCTGTGTTTGCCTTCAGGACTTGATAAAATAAATGTTTATCTTAACCATGTGCAAAAAATAATAATCTTCCATATAATACTTTATAGAGAATATAATTCAAGCATTTTAAATGTTTTTAAATAAAGTTTAAAAGCAAAGTTTCTATAAAATAAGTCTCCACAACATACCACAAACAGTGATCACTAAACTCTAATCAGTGTCTTAGATAGGAACACAAGTATCACTAAAGGAAGAACACAGTGATTAATTCAAATGGATAGGAAAAGGCAAGAATGAGAAGAGTCAGTTAATTATAAATGGCATGTCTAATTACAGATTTTGCTAGGGGATTCAGATACTTCTAATTAGTTTTACTTGGTATATTAATTATAAGTAGAATACCATGAGAGGATTTTCTAATCACAGAAATGTACCTAGAATATAAAATCAAAGTTTCTAAGTTATCTTTATAACTTAATAATTAAATGTTCAATAATGTATGATAATTATTTTGAAAGTCATCAATAAAATATACGCCACATGAAAATCGAGTTACTCAGAATATTGCTACGGTGGTGACAATCTTTAAAAAATCCATATGGGAGCAAGTATGTAGCTGAAAGACGGACAAATATGTAGCTTCAATAATAAGAATTTTGAATTTATAAATGGTGATAGAACAATCTTTTTAGGCTATTTCCTTTCTGATAGAAAAATGGTCTTTCATTCATCCTGTAGGGAGTTTCAGAGATTAAAACATTAAAAGTAGAGAGATCAAGACTATCCTGGCCAACATGGTGAAACCCCGTCTCTAGTAAAAATACAAAAATTAGCTGGGCGTGGTGGCGCATGCCTGTAGTACCAGCTACTCGGGAGACTGAGGCAGGGGACACTTGAACCCAGGAGGCAGAGGTTGCAGTGAGCCGAGATGGTGCCATTGCACTCCAGCCTGGTGACAGAGCAAGACTCTGTCTCAAAAAAAAAAAAGTTAAAAATAAAGATGGAAGGAATAAATAGTAGCAAGAGAACCTTATCTAATTTCAACACTATCTCATTAAGATCTTAGTTTAACCAAAAAAATAAAACCCTGCTGTGCTATATACTAATGAAAAATTCTACAAGGTGACAAAATCTCAAACAAGAAGCATAATGTGTTTACCTAAGGACAAATTAAGGAAAACCATTCTGATTTTTTAGTATTTATATTAAAGTAAAAATTTAGAAAAGAGGAAAAAAACTAAAGATCATGATGTATTTTAACTTTAAGAAAAGCTTTTAAAGTTTCACTAATCTTAAATTAAAACAATCATGTAAATTATCTTGGTTATTAGCTCTAACATGAATTTCAGCAGAAAATATATACAAAGAAAATGTAAGTAATAGTTACAGTATCCACCATTTATTGAACACCTATATACTATCTCAAGCAGAATGCAAAGTGCTTTACCTAAATTGTTAATTTTCACAACCATCTACCTTGGCAGATACTATCATCCCTAACTTACTGATGATCAATTGATATTAAAAATAACCTTGCCACAGTCAGCTAGTAAGTGGCAAAGATTCAGACCTATAGCTGACAACCTAACAGCCTCTGTGCTGGCCACTACACCCCACTAACTGACCAGATGGCCTCAATGTAGTTAAAGTAACCCAATGTAGCACTGAAGTTCCATGGTGTATTAGCTGTTGTAGATGTATAAGTTAATGCTTTGATCTACTATCCCAATGAATGTGACTATCTGAGTATCTAAGGAAAACAATATAATTTAGTAATTATACTTCTGACCCTGATTTGGGAAATCAAGGATGTGGCCAGTTGGCTTAAGAGCTATCACAAAATTCTATTTCCACTAAACTCACTTTGATCCAAATGATCAAAAAATGATTACGCACTTAGATACAGAAGTAAAAGGATTCAATCAGCTCCAATATAAGTAAAAAACAAATATAATAATAAAAATAAATGAGTTTGATTAACAGAATGTATTAAAAAAAAGAAAAACCTTGTCCAACTTTTGTGAACACATATAACAAAAAAGAAAATGTACAGTTCACTTACAAAAGTCAGGCAACTTGAAGCTCTTCTAAATAAATGAGCATGAATAAAAAAATTACCACATACCTAACAAGGGCATACAACGAATATGTTACAAACAAGTTAATGACTTGACTAAATGAAGATGAAAAAGTGAAAATGGGGAAAACAAGGAAATTTATGAGAAGAGTTGTTGACCTTTCTCCAAGTTCCTTCTCATGTAAATACTACCTGCTTTACTTGTAATCCCAGCACTTTGGGAGGCCAAGATGAGCAGATTGCCTGAGGTCAGGAGTTCGGGACCAGCCTGGTCAACATGGTGAAACCCCGTCTCTACTAAAAATACAAAAATTAGCTGG